>JADKLZ010000104.1:28947103-28963879 GCA_021533235.1 Biomphalaria straminea | reverse complement strand
TTCACCAATTAGTCATTGAACCTGACAACACACGAATCTAATCCAACATTTCACCAATTAATCATTGAACCTGACAACACACGAATCTAACCCAACATTTCACCAATTAGTCATTGAACCTGACAATACACGAATCTAATCCAACAGTTCACCAATTAGTCATTGAACCTGACAATACACGAATCTAATCCAACATTTCACCAATTAGTCATTGAACCTGACAATACACGAATCTAATCCAACATTTCACCAATTAGTCATTGAACCTGACAATACACGAATCTAACAGTTCACCAATTAGTAGTAATTAATGATTTTGGTTATATAACATAATACACGTTTCTCTCCCATCCTTAGATCAAGTTGAAGCTTTGCACAGTTATTCACTGTCAATGACAACACGTGAATCAACCAAAAAATTAACCTATTAGTTAGTGGTAATTAATTAATTCTGATTTGGAAAAAGGGAAATAAATCTTGCAATATTTAGAGATATGCGTTTTTTTTTTTTTTTTTTTGTTTTTATATATATATTTTGTATATTTACAAGGCATAACTCTTTCTTAACCGGACAAAGTCAGAGGGGAGACAATCATGGCGGATGAGTAGGAACAGTAAAGGAGAGTTTTGAGGTTCAAGAATGATTGAAAAAAAAAAGTCAAAATTGTAAAAATTTCAGGTTTTTGTTTGTTTCTTTGTTTTGTTATTTTTTATTTATTTATTTTCCCCCCCCCCTTTTTTTTATGAAAATGACACTCGATGTGGATTGCCTCCTTACTATTCCAAACTATTTTTGTACAGTACATTACTGACGTAAGGAAATGATCAAAAGCCCAAATTCAAAATGTACACCACAAATGCCATTACGATGCAGCAAATGGAAATGTACACCATTTAAAGAAGTTATAATTTAAAAATTCATAAAGTTAAAAAGGACTGTATCATTTTCTTTATTATTTTTTTTTAAATTACTTTAGAAAAAAATAATAAAGGCTGTTATGGATTCTTCGTTAATTTTCAGTCATCGCCCACATAGATGTCATAAATATTCCTCGTGTAGATCTTATATTGTAAACACTCACAGATCAGCATCCAATCCCCACCCACTCGGTGTAACAGTGAGGCTCGTGGCGAGAGTTCCAAACTAATGATTGTGATAAGGAAGCTCTCTCAGCTTGTCACGGGCTCTACTGACAGCGGGGGGAGGGGGAGCACGGAACCGTTAGCCTCCGACCCAGGGAATCAATAAGTTGAACAGAGATGGGAGATTCCCAAAAACATATTATCATTAGAGCGAGAGTGCCGTGGAGATAGCGGAAATAACGCTATAAATAGATGCTATAATTAGAAAGCATACACAGAAAAAAGCTTTTTTTTAAAAAATATATATTGTAAAAGAAAGCCCTGCAATACAAGGATCTTGCCAACTAGAAGGATTTTTTTTTGTTTTCTACTCTCCAACCTACTAGCCCCATTTGACATTAGGATTATTGAAAAAAAAATTTATACACCGCCCTCCTCTTAATTTCTTTGTCTTTATTAAATATCTCTATTATTTTAAGAATTCTCAGACGCGAGGATCGACACCTCTGAGCATTTTCTATGGATAAAAATCGTTATAATTTTAGACTGTAAGAAATGTAATTACTTTTATAAGTAAGTGCATGAGCAGGGCCGATTTGAAAAAGCCCTAAACCATTTGAGATATGGTGCCCTTTATCAGAGGCGTCACTAGGGTGGGTGTCACCCGGTGCGGTAAAATCAGGGTGTCACCCCCCCCAGCGTTCCACTTATTCTTCAAATAAAAAACTATCGTTGTTCAGTTGTTGTTTTTGCGCAATAATACAGTTCGTTGATTGCTGCTACACAAAGTTTAAATGAGTATCGATTATGTTTTTTTCTTACATATTATCGTTAATCATTACATACATTAACATCTACGATTCTTTAAATAGAAAGAAATTAAAAACCGACTGAGCATGCTTTCCTAAGAGAACATTAAATAGCTCTTAATGGAAACTTTTGAACATTATAATCACATATAGTGGTAGTTTCATTAGGACAACTAATGAAAAATGCAACTTAATGAAAAGTAGGTACAAAAATGTTTAAAGAATTTTTTTAACATATAAATGTTAACAATAACTTTAGAAAATAAATATTTAAATTTTCTTTTTAGGATTTCAAATTAGAAAACTTATAAAAAAAACTTTAAACTCAATATATCTTGCGACTTTTCAATGTTTTCAATGGACGGAATTGCTTGATTTGATTTAAAAAAAAATAGTTGTTAATTAATGTTTTAATGAGAGAACGTTGTTAGTTGATGTTTTAATAAGAGACCCAATATAAAAGAGATTGATGCACTCAGTATTAACTTCTTGCTCTCTGTTTGAATAATAAATCTTAAGAATACTTTCCTGATATTTTCATATTCTTAAAACGTATTTTTCTTTTGCATTAACATGCTAGTTTGATTTGAGAAAAGGTATCTTAATAACATTTTGAGCTAACTTTTCACATATTTCGTAGAGTAAATGTTTAAGTGCTCGAGCTTAGCCACCACTTTGAAAAAAAAATAACACTTTAATTTGAAGGTACTTTTGTGTTTAGTTTACTTTTTTGAGTACATCTGCCAATAAGAAAGTCAAGCAATGAAAGTTATGCATGTATTCAGAGACAGCTGGCAATCATATTTGTGCTGCGCCTCTAGTGTTTGTATTTTCAGAGAGACGGCAAAGATTTTCACCGTCACACTTTCATAAAATCGTTCTTTCATGGGTCTAACAGCAACACCAGCGAGTTGTTCATATGACACGCTATCATTAATTATATTATCCTATCATCTATTAGTATTAGCAGCAAAGAAAGAAAACCCTTTTTTCTAGAGAACCAAGAAAGTATAATTAGAAAATATTTTCCGATTAAGAATTTGGACCACATAGCTTAAGTAAACGGTGTACACATCCATTCAAGTTTCTTTTCTGTTCTTCATTTATTACTGCCTGCACTTCTTCATGAATCCTTGACATTGTAGCTGCATTACCATGTCCCTGAGCTCATCATATCGATACGTTAAGCCCATCTATTTTCAGTCGTTTTAAATTATCAGAACTGATACACCAGATTTGGCCCACATTAAGAGGAATATCCTACATTTCTGTCATTTCAACATTACCATTGCTACTGTTAATATACCTATCTTACAACTTCAGAGATCTATGTTAGGTGTGCTGTAATACAAGATACCAGAGTACCATGCAGCCTTTATGTCTCTCATCTCTGATAAGTATATCCCTTAAGTGGTTTGCTAAAACATTTATATATATTTTTGGTACAAGCTTGGAAAGTAACTTTTTTTTTCATCGCTGACTTGCGATCGTATAAGTTATTATTTTAGCACTAACATTTCCACAATCCCAAGAAAAAAAAATTCATTATTTAATGAAAGTCTTCTTCCTTTCGCCACCATATACCAACTTTTTCTTTGTTAGAAACAATGCCATAGTAAGCAATCTATAATACAAGATGTTCCTCTGTTTTCCTATCTCTGTTATGGTGTTTGTAGATGGTTGTCCGTATTCTGACAATTCAATGCAAGCTCGTGGACACACAAAACAGAGAATAGTAAATAGATTTGATAACTCAGGTTGATAACTTTAACGATTTAATAATTACTCAAAAGGGCACAGTCTACGTCGTTCATTCGCCTAGTTCATTAATATATTAGTTCCTAATTCTACTCTAAGAAAACCGCAATGTTCATCCTTCTTGTCGCCCTAAGTCTACTACGTCATTAGTCTGTCTCTCTACGTCACTACTTTTACTGTCGCTAAAAACTATACACAAAATATATTTAACTAACTAAACTAGTATACTCTCTAACCATAACACATCTATACGTCAATCTTAGCAATGACGTCCTTGTCAATTTTTTGAATATAAAGTCCTGCTCCCAAAATGTTCCTAATTTGAAAGCCTGATAAATGTTCTTCAGTCTTCTCTCAAGTTTCTCGTTGTGGACATGTCCACTATTTATCAGAGAAGAAAATCTTGCTATTGATGTTTTCCCATTTAGAATAATTTTATTCAACAATTTCTGATCTTTTTGATTTTGCTTCTGTCACATTTTAAAGTTGGTATTTTTTTTAAAGTACCTTTTTACACTTGGGTGTCACCCCTATCGGGTGTCACCCGGTGCGGACCGCACCCCCCGCACCTGCCTAGTGACGCCTCTGCCCTTTATAAGTATATATAGTATATGTCCGTGTTTAATATTTCTTGGGGACCCTAAGGTATAACTTGTGTTGCCTCTAAAGGTATATCAGGCCCTGTGCTTGAAAACTGAGTACACTAAATGTACAAGAAAATGAGTTAGAGAGAAAATTCTATCTATAAATTTAAAGTAATGTATCCATGCTTTGAAATTAAATTAAATTCGTTAAAAATTCAAATGAGTTCACCATTCGAAAAATAAAAGGTCATAAAACTTGTCTAAGACATGTATAATAAATTTTAACGGTTCGGTATAAGCTTCAGAATTTTTAACAAATCGTATTCAGCGAACCCTATGCAGATTGATGTCTTTGCATTATTATTTATTGAAAATTGTACCCGCATAGACTGTTCTATTATCTATATTATATTTCTCAAAGTAAATAGGTCAGACGGGCAACACAATGCAACAAGTAAATAGGGAAGATCCCATGGCGCACGCACCACGGTGTGCATGGACCCAATCCGCACCGCACTCTTTCATTCACAAAATAGCATAGACACATAAAGAAATCAATAGACCGGGAAAAGGAAGTAACTTCGTGAAAACACATGTATATATATATATATATATTAATTAATTAATAGGCTTGTCTTCGAGTCCGAAGATTAGTGAGGAATACAGTGTTTCCCGTGGCTGTGCAGTCCCAGCTGTGACCTACATATTTTGCCACATCCAGGGCAAGCGAAACCATTGTCCGCAGATGGTCGGTTTAGATTTTCTTTCCGTCGTCTGCGTTTGTCCTCGGCGGCAGATTTTCTTTTGGTCTCAAATGTGCATCCCGCGGCCTTTGTGAGTGACCTCCAGCTGTCTCGTTCCGACGCCGCATGCAGCCAGGTGCTCTCCTCTATGTCAGCCAAGGAAAGTTGACGCCTAAGCTGGTCTTTGAAGCGTTTCCGTGGGGCGCCTCTGTTACGTCGACCACCTTTTAGCTCACCAAAAAAGACTGCCTTTGGCATGCGTTCGTCTCCCATACGGGATACGTGCCCTGCCCAGCGTAGCTGTCGGATCATAAGAAGTCCCTCTATACTGTCTATACCGGCGTTCGCAAGGACATCGCTGTTTGTAGTGCAGTCTTGCCATCGTATGTCCATGATGGAGCGCAAGCACCTTTGGTGAAAGCGCTCAAGGAGTCTCAGCTGTTTTCTATATAGTGTCCATGTCTCAGAGCCATATAGAAGGGTTGAGAGAACCACCGCCTGGTAGACATTTATTTTTGTAGGTAGGCGGAGCGATTTGTTCTTCCAAACTCTCGCCTGAAGGCGTCCAAAAGCGCTACTGGCCCTGGCCAGACGGTTATCAACTTCCCTTGAAAGTGAGGCGTCATTTGACACTATGCTACCAAGATATGTGAAGTGGTCTACCACGTTAAGGGGATGCCCGTTTACTGTAATCCTTGGGGCTGAGTATGTTTCATTTGGTGACTTCTGGAACATGACTTCTGTTTTCCCGAGGTTTATAGATAGACCGAAAGAGGCGGCAGCGTAGGCAAATTCGTTTATATATATATATATATATATCTACTATTGAATTACAAAAGATTTCAATAATTTCCGGAGATTTCCAGGACTTTTTCGTAGGTCTATATTTAATAACATTTCAGGAGATATCGTCGCAGGGGCTCCTGGTAAATCAAGAGGCAGCGGGAAATCTGTTATATGTTATAAAATGGTTTAATTTAAAAATTTATACATCTAAAATCTGTTCCTAGATCTAGATCTAGATCTAAAACTCGAATTCAACTCTAAGAAGATTATAGAACTTCTCTTCGCAAGTATAGTTCTATGCTTTAGCACATGAACATACTAATTATAGTCCATTTAATCAAATTAACATTCAAATTTGTTTTTCTTAAGCATTGTTACATGAGTGCAGCTATATTCTTAATATCGCGTAAATTAAGGTCAATTAGCCATTTTTTAAATCTCCATTCATAGTATTTTTCATTCATGAATTCACGCATTTTTACTTATAACAAGCAAATGGGAAGATCCCATGGCGCAACATGGTGTGAATCGAATGGGAAATAATAGCCTATCCAAATCCGCACTATTTTCATTCACAAAATAGCATAGCATTTTTTTTTACTTTAAAAAGATTTTAATAATGTCCGGAAATTTCCAGGACTTTTTCGACCGGCGGCATAGCATTTAATACCATTTCAGGAGATTTCCAGGGGGCTCCTGGTCAATCAAGAGGCCGCGGGAAATCTGTTATGCTTTATAAAATGGTTCAATTTCATTATTTATACACATAAAAATTAGCACGGGTCCAAAGAAAGTTCGGGACCCACTGTGGTCGCATATGTTGCAGTGCCTAAGGCCTGCCCTGGAAAATAGCGGCGTATGCTATGCCGCCGGTCGACTAGTATTATAATATTATATTATGTCAATTTTTAAAAATAATTCATAAGGTCAATATATATTAGGCCTATATTATGTTAGATCTTTATTATGTTATATTATAGACTACTATGTTGTAGGTCTAAGTTAATTCTTTTCTGCACTGTGTGGAATGAGGCTGTAATTATCCGTGGTCCATGCGCTTCCCATCCTATAAGTGCTCTCTGAGCCTGCTTAGACAGCATCAGGGCTACTCCCTGGGTGTGTGTAGCCTCTTGCTCATGTCCTGAGTATAAAAGTAGCTCACCCGAAGCCAGTCTTTTCTGCCCGGAACCAGTCCATCTTGATAAGGTTGTACCTTTTCATCTCAGCTGCCACTTGCCTTGTCTTCCCAGACTCATACATTGTCCGGACATTCCATGTACCGATGGTGGTGGTGGTCCTGGTAAAGATAATGGTCTTCGGCCTGTCAGCTTCCAGAAGACTCTGGCTTTCACTGGCATGCGTCATAAACCTCCCAGGTCCGTGACTTCTGTTGATTTGCTGTTTCTGTAGCTAGTGGTTTTTCTTCAGGGTAGGGTAGCTAGCCCAACGCTAAAAACACCCCACTCATTTAGAGGGGGGGGGGCGGGAGGATTTTCTAATTATCCCCCCTCCTCCCACACCCTAGCTAGCCACTGCTCACAAACTTTAACGATCACTACAAAAAAAAAATAATTCGCCGAGCCCCACTTACCCTTTTTTTGTTAACAAAGCTAATATCAACTCTGTCTGGTACAAAGCTTTCATACGCTATTTCCTCCACTTCCCATTCACGGATCAAGTTGAAACTTTGTGCAATTATTTACTGTCCCTAACACAACACGAATCAATTAAACATCTCACCATTTAATTAATTATTCACAAACATTCACTAATTCTCCATAACAATATTGTTTGTTGACCCCTTCAGAGAAAGAGACTCTGCTGATTGAGTTTACTCGGTTTTTCTGTCTTGATAATTCATCTAAACATCTATGTCATCTTCGTAGTTGGCTTAATTTTGCCTTGTGATTTTTTTTTAAAAGCTAATTAAAAATATTTATATTTCTCATGTCTTGAGATTGGGTTTGTCACTGATCTATTAATACGGAGAGAAAAGAGTGTGTGTGAGAGAGATTAATGCTATTTAAACGTGTGTGTGTTTTTAATCTAAGACTGAGTGGGCGTACACCTAATCTGTTTACATAATCAAACATCTTGTTTACATAATCAAAAATCTTATTAGGGATCTTCCAAGTTAGACGTCCATACATACATTCCAAAACAGTACATTTAAAAAAAAAAGGTTGGGCCATCTCTAATATGGATGTAAACATAGAAAACAAGAAGCTAGTATGTTCTCGATATAAAGTGCATTGATCTATTTTTATCTAGTCAGATAAAAGGGGAAAGAAACAGGAAAGGGGAGATGAGAGCTCAACGCTTAGTGGATGGATATGAACTTTTAGTGGATTGATATGAACATTTAGTAGATGAATATGAACTCTTAGTGGATGGATATGAACTCTTAGTCAATGGATATGAACTTTTAGAGGATGGATATGAACTTTTAGTGGATGGATATGAACTTTTAGTGGATGGATAATGTTAATAAAACAATTTGAGATCATGACTACCACTCTCAGTCCAACTAAAAAAAAACATGCAAAATATTTTTTTTTATAATTTTAAACAAAGCTTATCCAATGAGAAACACCACAAAATCATTGCAAATATTTCAATACTGGAGGAATAAGCTTCCTTTTTAGTCCACATAATACAATTAATCAATGACCGTAAATTGATTAACTAATGGGCCTCATTCACCAATTGTAAATAAACAAATTTATCCACGTCATAAGATTGATAATATAATGAAAATTACGTATCACGTGACAATCCTACATATTGCGTAATTTGTATAGAACATATAGAGAAAATGTTGTTTGTTTACGTTTGGTGAATGAGGTCAATGGTGAATAGTTAGTTTTTAAATTGATTCATGTAATGTTTTCAACTATGAATTACTTGTGCACAAATGTAACTTCGGAAGTAGGAGAAAAAAAAAACGTGTAAAATAATCCTCCCAGACAGACAGACAGACGGAGTGAGGTAATACAGATTTTGTAAAAATGCAGAGACATCCCTATCAAAAGTCTCTTTAAAACTGTTTCAAACTGCTATTTCCTCTCTTGTAACTTATTTTTTTTTTTTGTTTTTCTCAAATAAATGTTAAATGTTTTGTTTCGTGAAGTGATAAACAGATCGATTCAACTTTCATACACACGCAGATATCCGCACGCATTTCCCCCCACAGAAACTTCATCTTCACTTTAAGAGCTATCTAGTAGTAAATCATAAACAACGAAACATATATAATCTCGACAACAGGACACTGCCAATTTTAAATATGCTGTCTAAATCGATAGTGTAAAAGCGCAATGGCCACTGAAGTATGCTCACGAATCTTGGACGTTAACTGCAGAACTAGAAGGATTTTACCAATGGCATCGCGATGCTATAGAAGGATCCTGGGTAACATATACAAGAGATTTGAAACAGGATCACATCGGCTAACAGAGCCCCCTGGTGATCTGCTGACCTCTGTAAAAAAATAATTAAACTAGAACTGTATGGCCACATCACAAGTCCTCAGAGCTCGCAAAGACCTTCCTTCAGGGAACAGTACCAGGAACAAGAGGAAGATGCAGACAGGAAGATACCATCAAAGAATGGACGGGCTTGTTATTGAAAGAGATTATATTCAAGGCAAAAGACAGAGAAAAATGGAGAAAGACGGCTGTAGATCATGTGTGGTGCCCTTACTGTTCAACAGATTAAAGGAAAAGAGAAGGTGAATCTTAAGTTTTAAGAGTCTAAATACAATATAGATCACACATATAAAAAGAAGATATACATTCTTTGCTTATAACTTGGCTGCCTGGTCGTGCGGTTTGCGCGCTGGACTGTTGTTTGGATTTATCAAACCCTGCCCGCTTCCATCCCCCGTCGTCCTGCGGGAGGTTTGGACTAGAAAGTAAACTATCTTCAACTAAACTATTTATGTTTCTTTTAGATTTAAATCTAGTTCTCAAGCCAAATTTATATTCATTTGTTGTTGTTGTTTACTTTGAAAAATTATAACGGTCAAGGGAAGTTGATAACCGTCTGGCCAGGGCCAGTAGCGCTTTTGGACGCCTTCAGGCGAGAGTTTGGAAGAACAAATCGCTCCGCCTACCTACAAAAATAAATGTCGGTGGTTCTCTCAACCCTTCTATATGGCTCTGAGACATGGACACTATATAGAAAACAGCTAAGACTTCTTGAGCGCTTTCACCAAAGATGCTTGCGCTCCATCATGGACATATGATGGCAGGACCGCACTACAAACAGCGATGTCCTTATGGTCCGACAGCTACTCTGGGCAGGGCACGTATCTCGTATGGGAGACGAACGTATGCCAAAGGCAGTCTTTTTTGGTGAGCTAAAAGGTGGTCGACGTAACAGAGGCGCCCCACGGAAACGCTTCAAAGACCAGCTTAGGCGTCAACTTTCCTTGGCTGACATAGAAGAGAGCACCTGGCTGCATGCGGCGTCGGAACGAGACAGCTGGAGGTCACTCACGAAGGCCCCGGGATACACATTTGAGACCAAAAGAAAATCTGCCACAGAGGACAAACGCAGACGACGAAAAGAAAATCTAAATCGACCACCTGAGGACAATGGTTTTGCTTGCCCTGGATGTGGCAAAATATGTAGGTCACAGCCGGGACTGCACAGCCACGGGAAACACTGTATTCCTCACTAATCTTCGGATTCGAAGACAAGCCTATTATAACGGTCAAACTAGTTTCCCCCCATGTGACCAACAAGCTTGTAGGTCTAATTCTTTTCTCAGCGACATACATCAACTGTTTAATTTTTAGGAAAAACGTTAGAGCTGTTTTTTTGAGATTAGCATCCTGTGTCCAGGTTCCACGTGAATGATGTGGGTTCCTGAAGGTTCCATGAAGTTCTGACTTGAATAGAGGTATTGTAAAAAGTACGATAATAAAAGATTTTGATCTTTGCATTAACTTTTCATTATTAATATTATTGCTAGCTAGTTATAAATATCTTTGTTGTAATTGAGCCACTCTTATACAATGAGCTTCTGGCGCTTGTAACATATTGATATCCTTGTGTGCTATGAACATATTATTTAGACATTCTACAAGGCTACCTAGTGCTCACAAAAAAATTATATGCCATTTAGAATAAATAGCTTAATAAAACAAAGGAGCTAGCTTTTTATTAACCTAATTATCCGCCATAGATAAACATCTCCCATAGTCCCATTATCAACTTCCGCAATTCTCACACTTCCTGTCTAACTGAATATAAAGCTCTGAGTATGGTCTCATTGTACAAAGAAGCTAGAGTTGCCGACCCTATTTCCGAAACTCTGTAGATCTAGATCAGCAACACTACAGTTTTGATGAATTATTGATTTCTGACGATTGATAGTCGCTACGAAAACTAATAATTATTTATGTTCATGCAAGACGAATTCACTCTGTTGGGGCCGCATAACACGGGAGTGTCCAGTACACAGAAATACTAGGACTTGGGCAGGTAATTAACTCAAGGTATTCATTTCATACTTTTTTTTTTAATTTCAATATTTATCCTGCGTTCCTAAAGCCTAAAAACTCTCTCTCTCTCTCTCCATTTTTTTTCTTTTTATTTTTCTCCCGTCTTACTGTCTCTTTCTCATTTTTCTCCATTGTTTCTTTTCACAAAGCTTTTATCAACTCACTCTGTCTGTCTGTCTGTCTGGTAAAAAAGTTTTCACGCGTTATTTCTCCCACACCCATTCTCGGATCAGGTTGAAATTCGCACAATTATTCAGTTACATAGGCAAAACATGAAGCAATAAAATAAACAACCCATTAGTCCATCCATTAATGGTAATTAATAATTTTGCCTGATACCATCAAGGGAAATGATTCCTTAAGTATTTAGAGATACGGCTAAATATGTATAGTATATGATACAAGGTTTCGTCCTCTTAGAGAATTGGACAGATTATTTCTCCCACTTCCATTCTTGGAACGAACTTTAAACAATTTTTTAGGGTACAAAATATGAATGAATAAAAAATTAATTAAGTAATTAATTATTGGCAATTAATTATTTTGTTTGAGATCAAATAAAGGAGATAACTTCTACATTATCGAGAGATATATTTGCAAGTGCGCAGTTCTTTCCAATAGATAAGCTTCGTTTTTTTTTAAAGGAGTTTCTATATTTTGTTGTTCCTATTACTGTCTCCTCTACCCTTCTCCCACATGTCTCTTTCTCCCTCACTCTTCACTGTCTCCTCTCGCTTATTCTCTCACTTATTGTCTCTTTTTTTTCCCGCTCTTAAACCTTGTTTCCATCACCCTCTCTTATTCAGCTCTAGTAGATCTTGATCTCTTGGGAAACGTATTCGCCCAGCTTAAAGACTGCCATACCGAAAGTTTAACAAGTAATATACAAATCTAAAAATAGTTTTAAAAAAATCAATTCCTACTTCCTACACAAGCTGATGGCAGCCTATGATTTCTCCATAGACATAAATAAATATAGACTTGCCAATAAGAGAGCTTTATGAAACTAAAATTTGTGAATTGCAATTGTGTGTACTTTATTTTATGTCTATGAGTTTTGTTTAATCTCTAAGACTGAAGATCATGCAATTTTTAAATGTTTCATAATTCGGAAATCCGAATACAATAGATATACATGTTTTCAAGTTATATAAAGTTACTTCCTTTCTCCAGTATATATTTATTAATGTCTATGGATTTCTCATTTTGTTATCTATTTTATTATCGGCCCCCGTAAGGGGAAAATGCCGCTATTAGGTTTGTGCAAAATGTCCGTCTGTCCGTATGTCACACTCAGGGCGCCAAAACTAGAAGAAATACGAAAAATATTATTTCACCATTAAATGCGGCTTGAAAAGTTTAGGTGCAACGGCTACTTTTAGTTTTCTGAAAGCAAACCGTTTAATTTATAAAATTAATTATGCAAGCGATTTTTTAATAACAAAACACCAATTCTAAAACAATTACGTAAATGTAAGGGAGGAAATGTTACTATAAGAAATGCACTTCACATGTATATATCACGCACATTTTTAAAAATGAAATTTTAGCAGCGACTTTCGTGTACTGTAAAGCCTGGTCATGACATGATTCTAAACTAATTTCTTAAACTTTTTTAAAAAATCAGATTTTTTTAAAAATTTGTTTAGTGCCCCCATTAGAATGAAAGAAGCATATTTTTGTGCGTTTTGTCTGTTGGTTGGTCTGTCCGTCACAGTTAGATAAAAAACACTAAAGGCTTTTGAAAACCTTTACTGTTCCTTCAGAAATATTGCGATAGTTTAAGTATCTATAATAGATTGTTCCGGATGTTGTTGTCTAGATCTAATCACTCGTGTGACATATTGTATATATCAGGCTATTAGTTTGTAACCAGTTTGTTATTAAGTTAAGAGCAATGCCTTGTCGTGCGGTTAGCGTGCTGAACTGATTATCTCGACGCTCCCGGGTTATGTGTCTGTTTGTTTTACATGTTTTGAATGTTTCTTTAGAGTTAAAGATAATTTACTTCCTAGTCCAAACTTTCCCCAGGATGGGATGGGAGCATGCAGGAATTGAGCCAGGGACCAACGATAAATCCGAACTACAGTCTAGTGCGCAAACATCAAGATAATGCAGGTTTATACCCTGATCGCTGCCATCCTTCGTCGTCCAGCCAGAAGTTAATTATTTTCAACTTAAAAGTAACATCCGAAACATCTTGCGAATAGGCGGATCTGACAGGGATCCGACTCAGACGAGGGCCGCCTCTGAGTTTGTGTATCACACAAACTCTCTTTGTAATCTTGTTTTATTTCTTGTAATGTTTCATCATTGCTAGAAGTCTTTCCCGTGAGCTTTGCACAGTGAAGTTCTTCTATTAGCCAATGATGCTACATGGGCTTATGGACCAGAATGAGTAAGAAATATATATATGTTTGCAAAGATTTAGACTATGATGGGAAATAGGCCAACTTAAAGAAAATGTGTTCATTGGTAGAGTAAACTTAGAAACGAACGTTTTTAGAGAACCCTGTGTTTGATTAACACTTGCATTTCATAATTATCCAAATAAACGTAGACGCTGAACTAAACCTTCAAATCTACATAAGACGGTGCGCAAATGGTCATGTTTGACTGTTTAACTCCTTACTGAATACAAAGAAACATTAGAGTTGAATGCGGTAATTCCCACTGAGGCCATGTGGCATAATGCGTCCTTTTTTTTTTCGACGGTCATTCGGGAAAATTGAATTGGTAAAAAAGGCGAAAGTCAAAGTTTTAAATTTAATTAAATAATTAACAAGTTTTCACCGTGCGACCTTTCACCCAAACGTAAATTGTCGAATTTAAAGAAACATCGTTAGAGTCGTTTTCAAAATTGAAGATTTTCTATTTTCCCTTCAACCTCGGAGAGAGTGCAAGTAAAAAAAGCCTATCAATATTTCATATGTATTGTCAGCAAGCGGTTGAAAAATGTCCGCAAAAAAAGTTAATGGTATCCGCAGGCGGGTAAAATACAGACTTGAATTATAATTTTTAATAAGCGAGGGATTCCACTCCGGCATATACAGTTATATTGAGAAATGGCTGATGGCTATCTAGCTATTGTTCCTAGATCGAACCGTTTCAACTTAGAAGACTAAGAAAAAAAGTGAATATAGTAAAAGTTGAAAAAGCAAAATCATTTTACGGAACAACTCATTTCAAGGTTGTAGTTCAGAAAAGAAAAAGCTAATTATCTAAGGCGGTTGTGGTGAAATAGTTAAAAAAAGTAAAGTAAAGTTCCCCTTTCAGACCTTGTGGTCTATAGGGCAGATGATGTAAATGTCATCTGATTCTGTGGCCCACGGTTAACGAGGGTGTCATGTGGCCAGCACAACGACCAACCGCCTTTACTTTTTCTCAACTAATGTCAGGTACCCATTAGAGCTGGGTGGACTCAAGGGCGCCTGAAAATCCCGAAATAAAAATCCCAGCCTTCACCAGGATTCGAACCCGGGACCTCCAGTACGGAAGCCAAGCGCTTTACCGCTCAGCCACCGCGCCCTCCGTGAAATAGTTACTATTTGTTTATGTTTGTGTAATGTCGTGAGAATGTGTTCACAACATTGATTTAGTGTGCTACTGTCCTAGTCTCTTTCGTCAGTTCATGTGTCGTTCTAGTTTAATAAAGGTTTGCATTAGGTTACTCTTCAGTGTTTCTTTATTTATCATTACATCGGTAATATAAAATTACCTATGAGGAAGTGCAGCAAAGAGCAGGATGCCAGGACATCGGTGCTGTTATCAGCAGCAGACACCTTGGCTGGCTTGGCCAGTTTCATAGAATGCCAGGAGGTCGACTTCCACAAAACATTCTGTTTGGTGATCTAATAAAAGGCATGAGGGCCGCTAGTCGTTCAATTTTAAGGTATACTGATGTATGCAAACGCGACATGCAGCTCTTCAAAGTCGACATTAGCAGCCGAGAACAAGTGGCACTGGATAGGTCAACATGGAGAGAGAGCATAAAGGAGGGGTCTCAGATTGCAGATGCCATACACAACAGTATAAGAAAGAAGGGTGAAAATAAAACGGACCCTGCTGATTACATATGCCCAACCTGTGTATAAAAAATTACCTCTTTAGATACACAAGATGTTGCAAAGGGAAAGGATGAAACTATGAAACGGAAAATGTCATAATAAGAGAGAGTTCATTCACTGGAGGATGAAAGAAAAACTAATAAAATCTGTTTCGAGGCTACGGTACGGACATCGCTGTTAACAAGCAACAATAAACAATGACGCAATATTCCGAAGAGAAACCTAACACTCACACGCTCTCTCATTCATTCAGTTCTTTCCCCGTTTTGTATCCTGTCTCTTTCTCTTAACTTACATAGAGCTAAAGTGATTCTACTTCACACTACAGTCTGTAACACATTGATACTGAATCTTCACATTGATAATGAATCTTCACATTGATACTGAATCTTCACATTGATACCAAATGTTGACATTGATACTGAATCTTCACATTGATACTGAATCTTCACATTTTTTTCAAGTATTTTATCAAAACAGTAGATCAAACAGAAAAATATTTGAGGATGTTATGATCTTATCCAAGCAATGTCAAGGAAGGACGCTATGTTAAAAAAAATCTCTGCTGCCAACTAAATAACAAACGGAAGTTTTCGCTAAAAGCTTGATTTCCCACTGCTTCGAAATGGAGTGAAATTCTCGTTCACGTTCTAAATTGCATAACTCAACAACACTTCCCATTTCCGGTACACCGGGTACATCAGATAGCTATTTTAAATTTCCCGCCATAAATAAAATCTCCTGTATTTAACTCTTTATCTCCTTAATTATTAACCACATTTTGGTAAAATCAACGTTGGTATCGTCAGTTCGGAGAGAAAGAGTTAAAAGATTATCTATGTCAGTTTATGTTTTTAAATTGATTTTAATAAAATGCCTGAAAAATTCTTCATTGGTTGGTGAAATCAGCACTAAGAGTTGTACACCTTGAACAACGAATACAACAGTATACACTGTAGCTTGATACTTACAATATTTTTCAAACTGTTGACCGAAGGGTTGTTTCTGTCTGGTGTCCTCTCCCAGAGCTCTGCCAGGTGCCTGGAGCCGTAGAGCGAGTCGTCGTCTGTCCAACGGATGAACGCTTCCTCGCCGTCAAAGAATAACAACTGGAGTGTGAAATCCTGCAAATAAATGAGGTCACGGCCAAATAACTTATGATGTACTGCATTTTATTTTATAAGTAATATATGCACTACATTTTATAATAAATTTAGTGCATACTACATTTTATGTTATAAATAATATATGTGCTACATTTTATATTATAAATAATATATGTACTACATTTTGCATTATAAGTAATATATGTACTACTACTACGGTGCTGCTATACATTCATCCTATACTCTTAAGCGAGCAATTCTTGTATAGGCCTATATATATATATATTTATAAATTTTATTTCGAAAACGGCTCTAACGATTTTCTTTAAA
>JADKLZ010000104.1:28927356-28938371 GCA_021533235.1 Biomphalaria straminea | reverse complement strand
AGCTGTCTCTTGCCAAGCAGCCTATAACCAGGTGCTCTCTTCTTTGTCAGTTAAAGCAAGTTGGCGTCTAAGCTGGTGTTCAAAGTGTTTCCATGGGGTACCTCTGTTAAGCCGATCACCTTTCAGCTCACAAAAAAAAAGAATACTGCCTTTGGCATATGTTCTTACTCATACGGGATACGTGCCCTGCACAGCGTAACTGTCGGGCCATAAGAAGTCCCACTATACTGTTGATAATCACCTGTTACCTATCCCTTAGTCTGTTGGGGCACCAAGCAAGACTTGTAGACCGTCTTTCTCCATTCCTCTCTATCTTTTGCCCTATTTAAAACCTCTTTCAATGGTAGGCCCGTCCATTCTTTTATGTTGTCTTCCCACCGCTTTCTGTCTGCCTCTTCTTCTTTTTCCCGGTACTGTTCCCTGGAGGAAGGTCTTTGCGAGTCCCGAAGATCTTATTATATGGCCATAGATTTAAGCTTTCGTTTCTTCACAGTAGTTAGCAGGTCATCATGGAGTCCAATCGCTGCAGTAAGTGCAGCGATTGATAATCAATGGTATCGTAATCGTGAGTTAATAGTTATTCTCTGGCACTTCCGGACAGTAGCGGCCTTAGGGGGTGGCAAGTGGGGCAACCGCCCCAGGCCCCGCGCCTGAGGGGGGGCCCCGCGAGCGGAGATTTTATTGTCACCAAATTCGAAGACCAAATCAGTTGTCATAAAGTAGGACTTGTTGATCAATATTTTCCTAGTATCCCTACAATACTAATTGCCATTTAGGCTCTTCACATGCATATTTGGTGTCGAAATACCGTTCAGTTTCGGTAAAGACAGCATCTAATGAACTGCCGATTCTAAGAGGCTATCATCTTTTCACAGTTTACAATAAAAACGCATAGGTCGAAATTACAAATCCCAATAGTATATTTCGTAATTAAATATCGACGTCCAAACAGATTTTTTTTTTAGGAAAATGCATAGTGATAAAAGTTTGAACTTTCCTTTGTTTTATGAAAATTGTATATGAAAGAGTAGTTTATAACACTTGAAGTAACATACATGTAACTTTTGAAAAATTGATTTTTTAAAAATGAAATTAATAAACAAATATACGGTGTATTCTTGACTTTCGCTGGTGATACGTTCTAAGACCGTACGAGAAAAGTAATATTTTCGCGGTATTTCAATTTCATAAAGTAAAATATAAACAGTATCACAAAACATCCCCAAACACTCAAAACCTCCAGATAACAATTTCACATTTCATTAATAACTTTTACATGCTGTTCCTTTTAAAATTCATGAAATGTTCAGTAGTTTTCAAAAGTGTCATGCAGCACTGTTATGTCGCATTACACCTGTGGGTCGCGACCCCTTTGGGGATCGAATGACGATTTTCCAGGGGTCGCCTAAGACCATCGGAAAAAAAAATAGATTTTTTGTTTTAAAAAACTTGACATTGTGCAAAACTTTTCATGGGTAGCTACATTTTTTAAAACTATAATAAGATAATTGTCATTTTAAACAACTGAATCAGAATCGTTCCAAACTTTTATTCTCGGAGCATAAGTATTAGTAACACTTGAAATGACTGTTCATCAAGCTGCATGTCGAGACGTGACACCATTGCGGAGTCAGTTCAATGGAGGAGATTTACTCAAGTAATTGAAAACCACGTCCGTTTATAATTAGTACTACACTATCAAGGTTTTGTTTTGGAACTATCCTTCAAAATAATCATTATGAAAAGAAAATATAATGACGATTTTAGACGATATTGTTTTACTTCAATAGTTAAAAAGCAGGAATCGAGAAACATCAAAGCTTTTTTTTTGTAACATCATTTGTGACGACGTTCTATTATCGGAAGCAATGAATCTGAACAATGTGAAAGTCATATTAACATCCGAGCTTGCCGACGACATTCAGTTTTTGAATTTTTTTTTAAAAAGTAAATTTGAAAGTCAAGAAAACCCAAACTGTACAAACAACAAACAAAACATAGCAGTCGTTGAACGGTTCAAGCTTAATTCTTATTTGATGTTCATTAGAACTGCTAGGACAATGAAACCTGACATCATTACTGATGACTTAGTGTTGCCAGCGGTCTAATGAATTGTTAGAGTACCAATAATAACTGGAGCCGTATTAACTAGATGTATTCAATTAAGTTCAATCTCCGTATCTAATGATAGAACCGCTGACTTGTCTTGTGAGTTAGCTATAAGATAATCCTGTAAATTAGATAACTCTGCCTTTCATCCAGTTCAAGGCATTGGTCATTAACCTCTTTTTTTCATGCGTCTCAGTTCTGGACAAATCTCTCCAACTGCCTAGAACATCTTGCCCAGTATATAATGTAATTAAGTAATGTATCTACATAATGTTCTATATTTTGTAGCCAAAAAAAAAAGGCCCATAACAAGGCGAACATACTGTATAGTTATTGTTGCATCGTTAGAGACGGATGAGCCTGTTAACGTGATGAGTTAACAGTATATATATATATGGTCTACCATTTCAGCTAAGGGCCCCGCACTTGACGCTCGCCCAGGGCCCCGCGCACTGCTAGGGCCGCCCCTGCTTCCGGAATCGAGATTATTTCAAGGGAATGAAATTCATTTAAGTCTCATAAACCCTCAGGACTTTGTGCATGATGTAGCTTTTCCGATAAGTAACAAGGATCTTCCAAATGTTACCTTCAGATGTCTCTGATGCCATCTACTTTCCTCTCTGCCAGTGAGGGCAAAATAACGACTCAGTTGATTTTTATAGCGTTTCCGAGGGTGGAGGGGGACACCTCTGTTACGCCGTACTCCATGAGCCTTTCAAAAAAAAAAAAGATTGCTTTTCAAATGCTGTCCCCCATGAGAGATAAGTGTCTAATCCAGCCCCAGATGTCGAATAGTAAGTTGTGGGAATAAATCCACCTGATAAGCTCGAGAATGTTATAGGTCAAAAGTTTGAGAATCACTGCTTTAGCACACTGGACTGCTAGCTCTGCTCCTCAAGTTTCTCATTTCCGGAAAGTCCAGTACAACTAGACATCTAATATTATAATATAGAAGATTTATGATGAATTTGATCTATGGACTTTCATTCAGTTTTAGTTTTAAAGCTAGGACAAAGTCTATCACAAAAAACAACAATAAAATAGGGGGAGGGGGTAAATGGGCATATGAAATAAAAAGAGAAAAAAAAAGAATTTAATGATGCAAAGATCTTTTCTTGATATAAGTACAAAAAGAGGACAGTATTAGTAATATAGGTCCGTTACGTTTAAAAATAAAGAACTGCGATTAAATGCTGGAATAAACAGTAACAGTGTCTAGTCTCTAGCTATATTAGAATTATTGTACAATTAGTTTCTACTGTTACACTGGGTCCTTCTCAATAGATCGCTTTATTTTATTGACATTAATTGATGTGAGTTGTTTATTAATCTGAATGCCGTTACAGACAAAATCCTCAAAGAGAGAACCAAGTACTATCTCATATGCCAATTACCTACCTGGCAAGAGCTTGGAATCGTAGTGACAAGCTAAAACGATTCGTTTGGTCACAGCGGGATCCAATGTGGCAATAACGTTACTAAATGGGATTTCCCCATAGGGCGTCAAATCCCTGAATTGATCTTCCTCCACGTGCCAGCCAAGACTGGTCATTTCTGTTCTGATAAACTGTTGACCAAAATAAGAAAAAAAAAGGTATTTAACTAAGGCCAGCATAAAAAAAAAAGAATAAAGAATATTTATTGACTGTTGTGTCCTTATGTTGTAGTACAGCTTTAGCGAGATCGTTTTTATCTTATTTTATTATTTATTTATTTTGTCATGGAGTCAATGTTTTGTTCTTTCAACTTCTTATGGACCAGAAAACAACAACCTGTCAAACTGCAAAGAGTAACGCATAAAACCATCATTCTAATAGGCGTCAACAAAGAGAGAAGCAATGGATGCTCATAGCTTCATAGAAAGGAAGAGACTTTTTATTGTTTAACATGTTTCGGATGTTCCTTCAGAAGTGAAGATAATCACATCCTCGCCCAAACCTACCCAATGACGTTCCATGGGAGGGGGGGGGAGTTAGGATTCACATACCAACAGCACCAGACAGCCTTGCGTTCCTCAACTCTAAGAAATATTTGAACACACCTCTATGGCGCACAAGGCTCTTAAAGTTGGCATAGTACGAAACCAATTTTTAGTGTATTGTATTCAAAACACTAGATTCAAATGGAAGGCCACGAAAATGATGGATACATGAAAGGAAGACAAGAAGAGAGTCGTGCTATTTTATCTTGTCAAGTTTTATTCTCCACCGACACCATCTTCGTCTTCCAAACGTGATCTATGACATTTTTTTAAAATCTATGAACAGATCTAACAGAATGAGATAAAGCATGTGACGGAAGATGAACATTGGGACTAGTGAGGCGGAGCGTCACCATGTCCTCAAAGCTGCATTCTTTATCAAGAAGCCCAAACAAGACACTGGCCCCAAATAAGACACTGCCCCAAACAAGACACTGGCCCCAAACTAGACACTGGCCCCAAACTAGACACTGGCCCCAAACAAGACACTGGCCCCAAACAAGACACTGGCCCAAACTAGACACTGACCCCAAACAAGACACTGGCCCCAAACAAGACACTGCCCCCAAACAAAACACTGGCCCCAAACAAGACACTGGCCCCAAACAAGACACTGGCCCCTAAACACTTTTATTGAAGAAAACTGGAGAGCTGCCTGGCCTGTTCATTTCAGAAATATGAATAGTTATATGAGGCAGTGGCGTAGCTAGGGTGGGGGATGAGGGGGGAGAATTAGAAAATCCCCTGGGACCCAACCTGAGGGGGTCCCCAAATGAGTTTTTTTTTTACATTAAAAATTCATAATTACGCAAAAAGTAGGGGCCACCAAAAGGGGCAAGCCCCTCCCCGGGCCACCAAACGATGGAAAGTTCCTAGCTACGCCCCTGTTTTGAAGCCTACAACAGGATATCAAATCGCAGAAGAACAGAAACAGTAAAATAACAGTAATCACAGTCAAACAAAAAATTGTCTGTTTTTACAGTGTGAGTTAGCGTTGTATAGCATTAATTTAGAGTGATATTACCTGCAAGACCACGCCTAATAACTATACATACTATAGCACTAATTTAGAGTGATATTACCTGCAAGACCACGCCTAATAACTATACATACTATAGCACTAATTTAGAGTGATATTACCTGCAACACAACGCCTAATAACTATACATAGTATAGCACTAATTTAGAATAATATTACCTGCAAGACCACGCCTACAACCATACATAATACCGCTCGTTACAAGAGTCGCTCGTTGAAGATTAAAATAAAATGAGCGTCAACTTGGTTTCCTTGGATAAAACCCTGACATATATTATTGCTTTGGATTAACCGACGTAGACCATCACTTGTCCTCGGACTCACAAGCTGGGAACCGCTGTCTTCCTTTACAATACTGCTATTGTAAAAACTGTCTGCCAACTAGAAACACATAAAAGCACACATCGGCAAGTGACATTTTAGTCTAAAAATTGCGAATGAAAACGAGAGGAATCTATGACACCAGTAGAAATCTGTCAAGATCTTATTACATCGGATCAATGGGTCTCTTCATTTGTTTATATCTGAAACAATGGTTACTTGAGAGTTGTCCGCACCTGAATAAAAACTGTTTCACCACTGACAAGTGGCATTTTTTCAATGGTAACAGTGCGTTATATTATTGAAAAAAAAATATGAGGAGATTGTATAACACAAACTCGTAGGCGTCCGCTTTGGTGCGGTTAAACTACTCTATTACGGTAGCCAAGCACATTTGTGTGTGTGTGTGTGTGGAATAAATCGTTGTGGAAATTATTTTACATCAAGTTTGACGTCTGTGCATATAATCTATTATTCTATATAATATATGCTCACCAAAGAATAAGATGCTTGCGCTCCATCATGGACATGCGGTGGCAAGACCGCACTACAAACAACGATGTCCTTGCCAGCGCCAGTATAGACAATATAGAGCATGGACGTAGCCAGGATTTTTTTCAGGGGGGGGATTTTTTTTTCTCCCCTCCCCCCCCCCCCCGCTAAAAATAAATTATATATATATGTATATATGTGTGTGTGTGTGTGTGTGTGTATAAGTAATCTTTATTACATTCTGAACCTTCATTCTTTCGGAAGATGTTCATTGTACCCGAGAATATGTTCTTCCTGGAGTAATTGGGAAAATTGTAGACTACCCGCTCTTGCCAGCAGAGGGGGGGGGGGTTTGGGGGGAGCGCTGTTAGTTCATGCTTTTAGCTTTCTCACTACGCTAAGATCTTGTCACTTGTCTGGACCAGTTGGGAAGAGATAGGAGGAGAAAGAAAGGGATATCTGGGTGATCGATTTTTAAATGCATTTAGTAAAAAAAAAAAAAAAGGTGAATGACCTGAATTTGAACTCTAGGACTAAGGCCTTCTCCTCAAGCCGATACTCTAACCACTGTGCTAGGGAAGTGCTATTGAAAGTAGAAGGTTTATAGTTAAATATCTATTGTTAGTTTCAAACTTTGCTCCCTACAAAGTATAAGAGGGACTAATTCAACGTATACTGTACTGTACAATTTCTTTCCCTTGTTCGATATACCAAACAAAATAATTAAATACCAGTAGTTAATTAACTAATTAGTTAATTTTTAGTTAATTTTTACATTTGATTCTTGTTTTGTCAGGTAAAAGAAAAAAATGTTTCAGATTTCGGCTTGATCCGAGTTTGGGTATGGGAGAGAAGAAATGTGCACAAACTTTTTACTAGACAGAGTAAGTTCCTTAAAGTATTGTTAGTATAGTTCCATGGTTAAACCAAACAGTTTTTTTTATATTTCTTTTAATGACACACTGTCTCTCTATGTTAGTAATTACACAATTAATGAATAATTAATGTATTAATATTGTTTTAAAAATGGTTTATACTTAATAAAAACCTTTCGTTTATTAAATTTGAAATACAAATGAATTCGCTTTCTAAAAAAAAAAAAGTAGCCTTCACATTTATTTTAAGCACGCTATAGGTGATGCTGAAATTGAATTATAAATTGTTCTTTAAGTTTATATTGTCGTAATGTAACAGAGAAACCAATAGTGCCATTTCTAGCTCATGTCTCCAATAACATTTCAGGTTTGTGACCAAGGTGGTCCTGAGCTAACGAGAAGAAAATATCGGATTGGATTCTTCGTTCAGGATGTAATTTCTACACTGGATGTTAAAATATCCATGAGTTCAGTCATTTCAAATGCACATTATAAATCTTGACTTACAAGTTCCGATGAGAATCATTCACTTTTATTAAGAAGTGATAGCAATAAGTTCAGATTTATATGTACACTACTTAAAAACATTGACGGCTAAAAGAAAGATAACTCAATTGTTACAATCAACGCATTCTCTCCCCTTCGCCAACCACATTATCTGATTTTGTGTTGGCTCAGATTTTAAAAAATCCTTTCAGACAACAACAAAATCAATGAATCAAATAATTGTATTTAATTAAACTGAGTTTCTATTTCTACTGTATGTTTTATCTCCAGCCGATGGTTCAAAGCTAAGAAAGATAATGAAACAAACTCTATGGTGTGTTTAGAGATGACTTCTTGAGAAAACAAAGCAGATATATTTTAAATGTCAAATCCCTGCAATACAAACACACACACAGGCACACACACACACACACAGGCACACACACACAACCTGGAAGTACTATGTATGTTTCTCTCCAGTGGCAGATTTATTTTTGTTGTTATTTTAACAGTAGGTCGACTCCCACAGGATATTCTGTATGGCGATCTAATAGAAGGCAGAAGAGCCGCTGGTCGCCCACTCTTACGTTATACAGATGTATGCAAACGGGACATGAAGCTCTTTAAGATCGACACCAGCAACTGAAAAGAGGTGGCACAAGATAGATCCACTTGGAGAGAGAGCATAAAGAGGGGGTCTTTGATTGCATTACACAACAGAAGCAGAAAGAAGGATGAAAGTGCAACGGCGCCTGGTGACTACATATGCCCAACCTGCGATCGCAGCTGTGTATCAAGGATCGGCCTCTTTAGTCACACAAGAGCTTGCAAGGGGAAAAGATCGTCTCTAGAGACGTAAAATGCCACAGATATTTTAACAAAGGTTATATCGACTTCCTCTGTCTGCCTGGTACAATTTTGTACAAGTTATTTCACCCACACCCGTTCTCGGATCAAATTGAAACTGTACACAATTATTTAGTGTACTTTCAAAACATGAATGAATCAAAAGATTTACTAATTGATAAATAAGTTATTGGCAGTGCTTTTTTTGTAAAAAAAAAAAAAAAAAATAGGCACTGGTACTCAGTGACGGATCGCTATACTTTTAACTTCTTATAAATTAATAATAAACGTTAAAATACAAGAAAAGTCATATTTTTTTCCCGCATTGAAAAAAAGGTGCCGGTACGCCGTATCTGTGCGTACCTTCATAAAAAAAAGCACTGGTTATTGGTAATTAATTATGTTGTTTGGTATCGAACATTTCGAGGTATTCACATTCTTACGTTTGGAACACTCTTGGAAATCTACAGTCCAAACATAGACATCAATAAATATAGACTGGAAAAAGGAAGTAACTTCATGTAACTTGAAAACATGTACATCTATTGAATTCGGATTTCCGAATTATGAAAAGTTAAAAAATTGCATGATCTTCAGTCTTAGAGATTAAACACAATTTATAGACATAAATAAAGTACACACAATTGCAATTCACACGTTTCCACTTCATAAAACTCTCTTATTGGCCAGTCTATATTTATTTATGTCTAAGAGTCCAAATAAATTGAAATTAAAACATACAATAAAAATTCGCCCCCCACAGAAGCATTCGTTTAAAAATAAAGTTCTGTGCTCTAACTGTACTCTCAGAGCCTCGTAAATCAGAATTGTCAGTCTCATACTCAACATAGGCAATAAATAATTGCTCTACTTCTGAGTCAAGCTGATTGCGACATTTATTGAACCTTCTGTTCTGTGGTGTACTCAATTGTACTTAACAATAAACTAGATCAAGTTAAACCGGGCATTGCTTCTCAGCTTCAACGGCTGGAAACGGTCGTTATTTAAGGTCAGTGCTGGATTTAGACTTCAAAGGGCCCTATGCTATTTGAGATAGAAGGCCCTTATAGATATTATATTTCAGTATTAAATATCTTGGGGGCCCTAAGAAATATCTTACATTGCCTATAGGGAAATCGGCCTGCTAATAGGGAAGCAAAGCACCAGTCGCGTTGTCTAATTACCGAGTCGATGGCACCGGGGATGAAAGAGAGCCACAACAACTCAGTCGCTATTCACATGTTTTGACACTCAAGGCTGATGTTGTACAGAGAAAGAATATGGGTGAGTTTCCCCGGTGAGATCGGCCTTCGGCCAAGCCTCTAACCAGAGCGTCTTGGGATACGAGCCATCGTTAATGTAGCTATAACAAAATATATCCGCTTGGATAGCTCAATACAGTTTGTTTTGAAGGGAAGCTTCTATTGGCATAGAGTTCAGAGTCTTCTACTTACTCTTAGCACAAAGATCTACTAAATGAAGTATGAATTTTTGTATTGTTAAAAGCAAGTATAAATTGCTTCTATCAACTCACTCTGACTGTCTGGGCCAAAGGTTTGTACACGTTAGTTCACCCGCACTCAATCTCGGATCAAATTGAAACTTTGCACAATTATTTCTTATACCTGACAACACAAGAATCAATAAAAAAATAATTAGTTAATTCACTATTGGTAATTAATCATTTTGTATGGCATCTTAAACTTGACTGAAGGGGTGGTATTAGCTGAATAAGCCCCCCCCCCCCCCATATAGGTCGTTGTCTAAGTCTTCGTGAACACAACATGAAAAATAGGACAAGACTATAAAAGCAATAGATAACTTTACAATCTTCCATGTTCATAAGCTTTCCACTAGCAGAGTGGTTACCGTGTTGGCTTGAGAAGGCTTGAGCTATGAGTTCACATTCAGGGTGTTCCCCTTTTTTAAAATTATATAAATGCTTTTTTAATTGTTAGTCTACATCTATAACAGCTTTAATGACATAGTGATCCAGCCTAATTGATAAAAAGTACGCTTACTATAAGCTTTGTTGTTGTTGTTTTTTTTAAAGTATTTTTTACATGTTCTTGTTCATGAACCCTTTCATTGTTAGTGAGATTGCATTTCGACAACTAATTGTCTAAAAATAGAATAGGATATAAATAGAATAATGATACTTTTTAACCGATCTGAATGAGATGTTTGACCAATATGTCGATCTGAATGAGATGTTTGACCAATATGTTTAATTAAACTGTTTTCCTCTCATTTGTTTTAATGAGCGCCGGAAGGAAGAACTAGATAGACTAGAGATGTAGATCTTGTTGTCATCCGTTTGTTGGTAATAAATATACGTGTGTCGAGTTCCTAAGATAAGCATTTTTTTTTCTTTAGTAATAATAGATGGTATGGAGTTGTGTGACCCAATCTATTCAGTGGCACGTGACTATTTCTGTCACGTGGGTCAGTAATGCACGTGAGATATTTGCACTCGGAGTGTCAATCGTCGTGAACCATGTTCGCCCTTATCAGATTTGTGTGTGTGTGTGTGGTACAACCGCTGCCAGTGGCTAGTGGTGGCTGAAGCGGCGACACTAAATTACTATGACGTGCTTTTCGCTCAACCAATTCAAGGCCAGACTAGCATTTAAGTGCAACCTTCATGATTTGTGTGGACTTTTAGAGCAGTGATTCCCAGAACAAGATGACTTTATCCGGTAAAGGCAGTCCTATTTGTTCTCTAAATTTCCAGCCCATATAGTGCTATCTGGCCTCTAAAACTCCAGGACACGGACAGACAGGAAAGAAACATGAGAGAGACAGCAAAGTAAGAAACAAGAGAGAGACAGTAAAGAAAGAAACAAGAGAGAGAGACAGTAAAGAA
>JADKLZ010000104.1:28899376-28914259 GCA_021533235.1 Biomphalaria straminea | reverse complement strand
CACCACACACATTATCACCACACTCATTATCACCACATACATTATCACCACACACATTATCACCACACACATTATCACCACACACATTATCACCACACACATTATCACCACACACATTATCACCACACACATTATCACCACACACATTATCATCACACACATTATCACCACACACATTAACCCTACACGTTGTTCTCACACACTAAAACACTGTAGGCGTATACAATTTTAACTTGAAATCACTTGAGTAACTTCTATGTAAAGAATACTAAATACAACTTTATTTATACTATAGACAAAATAAAGTTGCTATGAGATAAAATAAATGTAATAGACTTGAGTAATATATTTTTAAACAAAGTCTAACAATAGCACTACCTATCAGTCTCACGTTCTGGAGTCGTCTCCCCTAATAACACACATGACGACAATGCCACCTATCTTGCATCATTCAGAACCAATCGTTAACCTCGTCCCACCGTCACCATAGAAACAGACAAACATTAGCCTCACATACTTTAGCTCCACACATGTTAGCTCCACACACGTTAGCTCCACACATATTAGTTCCACACATATTAGCTCCACACATGTTAGCTCCACACATGTTAGCTCCATACATGTTACCACACACATGTTAACTTCACATAATTAGCTCCACACACTTTAGCTCCGCACACGTAGCTCTACACACGTTAGCTCCACACATGTTAGCTCCATACATATTAGACCCACACATACTAGCTTCACACACGTTTGCAAAACACACGCAAGCGTACAACCATACATACATCCCTCACAGCACCATTACACACAGCAACGTGAAAATTAAAAAAAAGATGCCAAGTTTTCTTTTCTTTTTTAAACCTTTTTTTCCCCTCAACAGCTGCTGTTTCCGTTTGTTGAAAGCATTACCGCTATTTCCCGGACTGCTGTTTCGGAGCTGTTGCGTAGCGAGCCGAGACAAATAAATTAAACACCCAGAGCGCAAGAAACAGGTTCGCATTGTGAGTCTGAGCTAGTATGTGCAATAAAAAGGATAAAAAAAAACAACCCATACTCAATCTAAAACTCGCTGATTATTCATATAAACCAAACCAACTTTATTCACATTCTGAACTGGGATGAAAGTCTCTTGTGGTCCCTGTCTTGATGCGTAATTGCAACATAAAGACTAACTCATGAGGACTTTGAAAATGTAATTTATAATTTAATTTTCATTTCTTTGTAAAGTTTACAAAGCTTATAATTTTATCTTTAACTCTAAAGTAAAGCTTGTCCTACTGTATGGTTCTGAAAACAATAACTAAAGTGACAACAAAGAAAAGTACACACTGGCGGTTCGGTCCCTTAGATAAGTTTTTTATTTTTATTTTGCTTGCTTAATTCCTGAACTGCACAATCTGGACACATTTAGTAATGTCAAGATGAAAAAAGCATGTCACGTCAAAAGCATGTCATCATGAAATCATGTCACGATTTAAGCATTTTACCTTGAAAGCATGTCACGATGAGTGATTAATTGGTTTCTTCAGGAGCCATGATAGGTTAGAAAAAGAAGGTATTGTAACCAAGGCAATAAAAACGATAATTTAAATTTTGATTTTTCAAAAAAATAATTTAACAAGCCTCTAAAAAGGCACTATAGTATCTACTTGTTTTTTGTTTTCTTAGTGTATTCATTGAAAGAAGATACAGTATTCTTTAGAAGTCCATAATAAGGATATAGAACTAGAAATCTTTTCATATCTGTATATATAATTATCTACGTCGCCCAAAAATGCGGGACATCACACCAAGGCCGGTCTTAGGCTACTGCAACCTATGCGGTCGCACTTGGCCCCGCGCTTTCATAGACCCCGCGCTAATTCTATGTGCAATTATTAATTGCAAAATACATACAATTATTTACACTTATTAACATCTCCTGAAAACTCATACAAATCTCATGAAAAATAGACAACATCGTCATTTGTGTTTGTCGTTTAGTACGGACAACGCTAATCCTACGCGCGATAAAACAAAAGGCATTGTCAGCTTTCATGTAATAAAATAAAATCGGACGAATTTTCCCCTTAACCGGAAGTTTCAATACCTTATTTATTTTAATAGGCACTGGCATATAAATATGCCATAGGCTGCAAGATTAGTAAAGTAAAGTTTACTTGATCGCAATTTTATACTTAGAAAAGAATGAATAAATTGCAAAGCCGAATTTATTTTCTAATAAAAAATATTAATTTTCACTTATTATTCTTATTCGCACCAAGACTAGGCCCCGCGCAATCAGTTTCGCATAGGACCCCGCAATTGCTAGGACCGGCCCTGCCACACACACTCTCTAACCCTCGATGAAAAAGTCACGGACAGATAACTCTTTTATTTCTGCATGTCGGACTAGAGTTACCCCACGTAACTTTCGCAGCTCAGAAAAAAGAGGGGGGTAGAGAGAACAATTATAATAATCTCTGCGTCGCCAACCTTGCGGGACACAACGCACGCCGACTCTCTAACCCTCCCCCGCCCGCATCCGCGCCTTCCTCTATCTCCAGGCATGCGCACACGGTCGTTTGCCCAAACCCACCCCATTAGGACAACCGTGTCTTTCAGGAAGTGTTCACCCGTCACTTAACAGCGGCGTATGCTACGCCCCGGCTCGTGTTCATTTAAATGGCGAAACATATACTCCATTACCGCCCATGCGTTGATTAGCTCCCCCCCCCAACCCTGTAAGTTTCACGAAGTCTATGACATCATTTTTGAAAGCATTTCATACTTTAAAAAAATGTATGTCCATATTTTATTTTATTTGTGTTTTTCTGTTTTGAAGAAATATTTTTTAATCTGGAAAAACAAAACTTGCAGAATAGAGCAAAATGAAAGAAAGAAAGAAAGAAACACACACACACACAAAGATCCACAGCTTACAAATTAATCAAAATTTCCAATACAGCCTCAGAGGAAAAAAAAGTTTTATTAAATGGGATGCATACAATGCTGTAAGCCGTAAGACGCTATTAAAAAAATGAAGTCGTTATTAGAATAGAAGCCAGCCTTATGGAATCAGTAACATTTGTTGGGTTTCTTAATCCTCATCAGACGCATACATCAGATTCAGAAACACAATTAACAGACCAGCTACAGATATCAGACACAGACATCAGACACAGATATTACAGACATCAGACAAAGAAATCAGACACAAATATTAGACACAGACCTAGATACCAAATTCAGATATTAGTCACAGACACTGATATCAAAATCAGATCTCTGACACCATATACAGACAGCAGACACGGATACCAGATACAAATTTAAGACACAGACATCTGATTTTTCAAACATTTGATATCAGACATCAAGGGAAAAAAAACTTCTTTCACGCCAATCAGTGTTGAACATCCCAAGACTGTATTTTATAAATTAGTCGCAAGGGGTATCACTTAAGCTTTAGTCGGATAGCAAAATGAAGTATGTGTCCAGTTTATAGTCTAGGTTAATGTGGTATGCAAACTGCTAATTTGGAAATGTGTCTTCTGTGTTTGCTGTGTATTAGTACAGATCTTCCGTAAATTATTGAAATAGATTATCGCTTCAAGAACGGTGATCATGTTAGCGCATTATTCCAGTCGTGTCTGTTATTTTAAAAACGGTCACGGGAGTTTATGTGTACGGACAACAAGAGTAGATAATTGACTTTTACGTACAACTTTTTTCCTCTCTGTGTTTGATTATTGACCTCCATGGCTTGTAGATCTAGTTGAGTGACTACAATCATTCTAAATGTTAACATAGTTGTTTCCCCTCGCTTTTTGGATGTCTATTGTTTTCTTTTGACCTTTATTCTTTATTTTAAACAATTTAGAGTTCGTGTCTTTGTTACTGTTGAAAAAACAAATTGAGTTCCTTAAAGAAATACACAGACCCTTAGGGCACGTTGCTGTAACAATGGTTTATTGAATTACGTGAGAGTGTTCGAAGGATTGCCGATCTATGTGATTGTGTGAGGGGTTGCGTGCGTGCGTGCGGTGATTCACAACTAGTTGCTAGACTCAACATCAAGGAAACTTCTAAATTTGACGTAAAGGCAGGGACGCCCCGCAGACATCTCCCTCCCACCGCTAACACAAATCCCCTTCCCCACCCACTCATTCACGTCAACATGACCGGAAGACTGGGCTATTACAGGGATGGCCATTAAGATCAACGCGTCCATGGAGATGAAACAGACCAAAGAATCATGCATGGGAAAAAAGTAACAAAAAAAAAAAAAGGTTGAGCCCCAGCAGCCGTAGAAATGGTTGCTATATTTGGCTTCTTGGATCAACAACAATCTTTCCTACTGGTTTGACAACAGTGATGTGCGCGCGTGCGTGCGTGTGTTTCAGGGGATGGGGCGGGAAAGGGGTACCAGAGATCTTCACTGTCATTTTGGTGGAAAATAAATGCCAATTTTTGTGTTTTTAGATGGCCACCCACGCCAAATTGGCAACTTGCTGAAGCTTCTTTAGAGGAATAATTCCTATCATTCCGTGGACACATATTTTTATAAGGGTCGTTAAAAAAACACTGGACTATATAAAAATTGGCGAATTCGTTTTCGAAAAGTGAATCAAAATAGTTTTAAGTAAAGATCTCAGGCTTGTCCGCAACGCAACGTCTTACAGAAAGTAAAAAAAAAAAGAATGCAAAGATAATATAACAACGATCTCACCCACAAAATTACGTACAAACTGAGTTTACTTTCGTGAAAAACAGCAGAAAAAAACTTTCAAACTAACAGTAGATAACGATAAAAGTCACTGATTATCATGCATGGAATGAATGACTAAATGTTTTATTTTTGTAAGCATTTCCCTGGTATAGTGGTTAGTTAGTACGTTGGCATTCAAGTCGTTCACCATTATTATTTATTATTAATGCATTTAAGAAGCGATGTTTCCCACCCCTTTCCAACTGGTCCAGACAAGTGATAGGATCATAACGTATGACTTCTCGGCAGGGAACAGCACCAGGAAAAAAAAAAGGCATCGAGAGAAAGCAATGGGAAGACAACATTATATTAGGGACGGGCCTGTCATTGAAAGAGAATCAAGGGAAAAGACAGAGAAGAATGAAAGGTAGGAAAAATGAAGGTAATATTATAATGCTAACTGTTAGAGTTACAGTCAATTCATAATAACATCAGTCGCCTCATACAATACATGGCAGTGACTATACATCCAATATTTCTATTTATTTATAAAGTGGATTGGATAACGTCAAAAAAATTCAAACCCCCCCCCCCACTGGTCAACACCCCTGTTTGCTACCACGTGGTTTCCAGATAGCTCGTGAATTAAGATTGTCAAAGCCTTAATCCATCATTCCATGATCTTTCAGGAATCCTTATAAGTTCATACTGGGCGTATTCACTGGTCTAGTCAATCAAGCCACTTTATGATTTCCTGTACTATGTCATTTTTTAAAATCTTTATTATTACTAGTTAAAGACATCCCGTTTTTTTTGTTGGGTATCAGGGGCGGATATACATATAGGCAACACGAGCTATAGTTTAGGGCCCACAATCAATATTTAGCACCGACATATAATATCTTGACTTATATAGGGCTCTTTTTCTCAAATGGCTAAGGGCCTTTTCAAGTCTAAATACGGCACTGTTTAGTGTTACAAGTAGGAGCTCTAAAGTATTCATTTATAACCGTACACAGGTTAAGAATAGGATGTGTGTTGCATGGGAGCTTTTTCTTGTACCTGGACTCATTTACGAGTCATTTAGAGGACTTTTCTATTATTTCCCATATTCAGTTCTATCGACAAGATTGGTCTTCAAAAATCTTCTATAATTACTGTCTTGGTATCGTGAAGTTGTTTAGTTTTTATTGATTTTATTCCCAAACTACTGCCTGGTTGTTCGGACTTATCAATGGTCACGGGTTCGAACCATGATCGCTCCCATTTCCGTCGTCCTGCGGTGTTTGGACTAAGAAGTAAATTAACTCTGAAGGAACATCTGAAACATTATAAACATTTTACAAATAAAAAAAAACTATTTTTACAATAACGCTATTGAAATCAGAACCTAGACGCTGATCTCAAAAATGGCTCTAATTATTTTTTCTAGAAATTTAATATTTGATGTATGTCGCTGAGAAAAGAATAACTAGCTCGGTGGCCACACAGGGAAAACTCTAGTTTGACTGTTAACATTTTTCCAGCCAAAAAAAAAATGAGATAAATTTAAATTTGGCTAGAGATCTAGAACTAGGATTCTAGATCTAGATCCAACATCAATTTCGTAAGGACTATAGCGTTCTTGAAAAGACTAACTAATGCAAGGCTTTATTAATTCATGAGTTTAATAAATGAATGTTCAGGAAAATTGTGCGTATCGTCTTGTAAGTCTAAATCTAAATACTTATTACTGATATCTTATAAAGTCTATGAGATCTATATACTTAACTTACTTAACTCTTTCTCTCCAAACTAACGATACCAGCGTTGATTCCACCACAATGTGGTAAATAATTACGGAGAGAAAGAGTTAAGCAGAATTTTTCTCGAGAATAGGGGAGACGAAGGTGCCAGGTTTAAATAAATATTCCATTGTTTTTTTTTAATCTAATAATTTTAGAAAAAAATCGTTCTTAAAGTTGCACAAAAGAGGTATTGTGTGTTTTTTTGTAAGAATTTTTAATGTTTTTCTTCTTATAATTAAATTAATTACCCAAGCGAAGCCAAATATTTGATTCTATCTCTGTAACTGTTTCTAAAATAGAGTAGGGCTGCCCTATGTATTCAGAAAAGATGAATGGGGTTTGACGGTGCCAAATGGCGCCAAAGAAAACTCCACTTCGATGTCCCATAACAGCAAAAGGGGATAAAAATTGTTGACAGTGTCAACAGAAATTGATGAATCCATGACATAATAACAGAGCAGAAGACAGACAATTTTATTTTTATTTTAGCGTTTGCTCTGCAGCGAGTCAGTTTTTACAAAGGGGGGAGGAATAAAGGGAAATAAATCAACATCGACATCACCTACCCCAGCTGCAACCCCTACCCTCAAGACAGGCCCACTTTATTTGAACATTACAGATTTATCGTTCGCTTTATTCCCAGCATTCCTCACGTTTGATCCCTGGAGATTTAATTATGAAAAAAAAACAAAAAAACAAGGGCAACAATCTGACCAATCAAATACGTGCTACGTGCAGAGTTGCAGAGGGAGCTCCCCAACTTAAGAAACAAAAAACTTGTCGTTTTAATACAGAGAAACAAATAATAGAAGAATAGCTTGATCTAGGTCATGAGTTGTACTAAACACTTATTATTATTTTTATTATTATAGCTTTTATATAGCGCTACTTTCATGCTTATAGCATGCTCAGAGCGCTTTGGTCCAATCTCATTTGTGGACCGGTGGGGGGGGGGGAGGGAGTATCTAGGAATTGGTTTCCCGTGCTGCCTTTGGGCGCTCAGTAAACACAACTCTGCCCGAGTCGGGTGTCGAACCTCGAGCCCCCTTCTAGGTAGCCAAGCAAGCCAAGTTCAAGCACACTCAGCCTCTCGACCACGATTCCCACTTATGTTAAAATTGGGAATTAAAAAAAATTTTTTTTTCAACAGAGCTAAAAAAAAATAAGTTTTTAGCTGCCCCCAAAAGTATAGCCACAATTTGTTTGTGCGGTCTGTCTGTACGTCCGTCCGTTTGTCCCGTTAGGATCTCAAAACAAAAGAGAAAATAATATCGATATCTATAAATAAAAGGCAAACCTAGCCTACAAGTAACAAAAATAAAAGAACCAAGTACATAACCAGACTGAATCGTTACATTTTAAACACGTTTTCCCTCCCAATAAAAATGAAATGTACAAGAATACCTAGAAAAACCCAAGAAGAAGATGATCGTCTTTTTTTTTTTGTTCCCTGACGTTTGTCTTACTTCTCAAAAAAAAAAGCACACTTATTGCCGACTTTACGTCTGCTGAAGAAACCTTACGGTGGAGCACTGCGTCATTGACGTGCCCACGCAGTCCCTTTAAAACATCATTGCAATGTTTTTATAAGGCTTCGACGTTTCCAACATTAACATTATTAGCTATGACCCCTCCCCCCCCCCTCGCTCCCATTAAGAATCTTCAACCTTTACTGATTTGTTGAAATAAAAAAAAACGGGAAAGGGGGGTGGGGTGAATTCTGCTAGGTTTCTACCATCCCCTCGCCTCCCCCCATTACCCCCCCCCAAATAAATGTTAGAATAAAAGAGTGGTTAATGAAATACTCATACATTTCTGCCTTCAGTACAAAGTACTTGACACAATCATCAAAAGTCATAGGCATAGTAGAAACGACAGTGCAAGACCGTGCGCTCGCCCAGGGACATTCCTTTAAAAGGTGGGCGCGGCAGACTCAGTTATTTCAAATATATACAATATTTTAAAAAATAAGCATATCAAATATAATATGTAGCCTACAAGGGGAAAAAAATAAAAAGAACCAAGTATATAACCAGACTGAATCGTTACGTTTAGTTAAAATATTTAAAAAAGGGAAAATGGGATTCAATTGACAAGAATCATATTTCTTAAACATTGTGTACAGCTTTTAGACGGATGTGTATTTAGACGTGCATTTATATTAACGCTTAAAAATCCTGGCCAGCCCCCATGGCCCTCCGGCTTCACTAACTAAGAGACACAACATTGGCTACATAAATAAAGTATATTTGGGATGATAAATAATAACTAATCAGTAGACACAGTCGATCATGTTTTGATTCTAGAATATTCTAACAGTTGTTATGGACCATATTGTCTGGGACTCTTTTGTCACACTATGTTAAAGCTACATGGGGAATCAAAGGCTATCACTTTTGACCTAGAGATGTAATAAAATCTGGCAAGCTAATCACAAGTCAAGCTGGCAAGCTAATCATTGATTGGCAACAAAAAAATATTAGATGGCACAACCGTTTATTACATCCCACAATCCTTCCCACATTTTTGTTTTCTTTCACAGCCCACATATTGATGACATCACAACTCAATATATGGCCAGATCTTTCTGCAATTAACTTTCATTTGGAAGAAATTATTTCATGTTTCAGATGAAAAGCAGTCCAATAGCAACCGTGGTGCGATATGCTACTCCCGCTATACGCCTAATATCTTAAGGGAGCCACAAGGACACTTGAAAGTAAACATACACAAAATTGGTGACTAAGAATGTGAATATTTCAAACTCTAATGCATACATTAAGTTAATTAATAATTACTGTAGTGTGATAATGATTAAGGTATGTAAATCTAAAATTTGTCAATGCAGCAATTCGCTAAAGATATTTTTTAAAAATAATTCACTTTGACAAATGGTTAAACAATTTTGAAAGTACTCGACAAGATACTCTTACGATTATTTTTAGATAATTTTTAATTCTTAGTTTAATATTATGGTATTTGTTTACTTGTTAAGAAACACGAATGAATATTATGAATCGATTTAATTATAGGCTTCTTTATTGCCCCAAGCAGTAACTTGAAGATTTTACTCCGGTATCAACAAGTGTCCCGGGGGTCTCACAGATAACTATCAAGATTAGACATAATTGGAGTCCTCTTTTGTGCTTTTGCCTATAATGAAAGTGTGTATTTGAAATAATTCCTAACGTATCGCCATTCTAGTAGCACTTATATATACCAGACCATCAAAGATCTCACAGAAACCTGCCTGAGTCCAGTGGACACTGGACAGTTCCAATATGGAGGATTGCTGTAGATGCCTCGAAAGTCCGCATAAGTGTCAAACTCCTACATCATCACTGGACATCCTTATAGTAGTGCAAAACAGTTGTCAGGATGAAATTCACGTGGAATTATGCACTCTGATGACCACAGCCCTAGAGATGGGCACGGCCTTTGATGGAACATACTCTGTCATTAAGGAACTATGTTTTGTTTTACATTTTTCGGATGTTCCTTCAGAGTTGAAGATAGTTACTTCCTAGTCCAAACCTCCCGCAGGACGACGGGGGATGGGAGCGGGCAGGGTTTGAACCCTGGACCATCGATAAATCTGAACGACTAGGCAGCCATTGAACGTTGAACGTTATCATGAATGTCATGAGAACTCGAGTAGTTTGGACAAAAGTGTTTTGGACTTAAGTGTTTTGGACAAAATGTTTTGGACTCAAGTGTTTTGGACTCAAGTGTGTTGGACAAAAGTGTTTGGACAAAAGTGTTTTGGACAAAAGTGTTTTGGACTCAAGTGTTTTGGACTCAAGTGTTTTGGACAAAACCGTTTTGGACAAAGGTGTTTTGGACAAAAGTGTGTTGGTCTATTATGGACTATAATTTGATCTCTGCTATCTTTTGATAATGTTAAAGTTCTCTTGATCCTGTGTCTCGCGAGTTCAGAAGCTTAGACTAACTAATGAACATATTACTGAATTCAAGTTTGGGAAGCGAAAACTCAGCGTGCTCACAATTTTTTTAAATTAACTGATTTTACTGAACTCTATTGTCACTGTTTCTCAATATAAGAATGTGTTCAATATGAGACTGTGTTCAATATGAGACTGTTTTCAATATGAGACTATGTTCAGTATGAGACTGTTCAATATAAGATTGTGTTCAGTATGAGACTGTGTACAGTATGAGACTATTCAATATGAGACTGTGTTCAGTATGAGACTGTGTTTAATATGAGACTGTGTTCAATATAAGATTGTGTTCAGTATGAGACTGTGTACAGTATGAGACTGTATTCAATATCAGACTGTATTCAGTATGAGACTGTGTTTAATATGAGACTGTGTTCAATATGAGACTGTTTCTGAATATGAGACTGTGTTCAATATGAGATTGTGTTCAATATAAAACTGTGTTCAATATGAGACTGTTTCTCAATATAATACTGCGTTCAATATGAGATTGTGTTCAATATAAAACTGTGTTCAATATGAGAATGTGTTCAATATGAGACTGTGTTCAATATGAGACTGTGTTCAATATGAGACTGTTTCTCAATATGACACTGTGTTCAATATGAGACTGTTTCTCAATATGAGACTGTGTTCAATATGAGACTGTTTCTCAATATGAGACTGTGTACAATATGAGACTGTTTCTCAATATGAGACTGTGTTCAATATGAGATTGTGTTCAGTATGAGACTATGTTCAATATAAGATTGTGTTCAGTATGAGACTGTGTTCAATATGAGACTGTGTTAGTCTTTTTCTTTAAAGGAAAATTCCATAGACATAAATAAATATAGACTGGAAACAGGATCTTATTTTCATTTGTGAAGAGTCAAATATGTTTTACGTCCACATCTACGTTAGAAAAAAATGGTGGCAAATGAGCTATAAATTCTAGGACGCACATTTCAGCATATCTATAACAATGATCTTTAGTTTTGAAAAGTACAAAACTTCATTATTCCTAATATTTTGCCTTTATAGGCTACGCATGCACCTATGCGCACCATATCAACAATTTCATAATGAAAGACATAGGAAAATATATATAGGCTTGTGATGTGGATCTATTTATTGTTGACATGGCTTCTTTATGTATGGAGGTCGTCTTATCGATTCAAATATTGAGAATTAGTTTTTAGTCAAAAAAGTAAAAGAAAATGAGCAGAGCGTGCTCTAACGATCGTAGAAAGATAGACCAATGCGGCCAAGGGATAAATCCTAAAGTTTGAAAAATCATTTTGCATCAATAAATTGAATATTTTTGCACAGTAAGTCAGTCAGTCTATCCGAGTCTATCGTCTATCCTATCCGATCTCTAAACACTAACTAATGCCGACATGTGTTCAATGTCTTCAGTCTAGATCTAGACTTAGAAGCTAGTTAAATTAATAGTTGGGAAGATAATCATTATGCCCGCCTGACATAGATTTAGTAGGAAAGATTACAAATATAATAATACAGAAAGGGTTCTATTAATTACATAGGTTATGACTAAAAAAACAAGCTATAAATACTTTTACTTTTATACTGCTCATAACTGCTGTATAACTAAATCTATGCTTGCCCAAATTTTTCCAATAATAATTTGTTCTTCATCGGCCAGTCTATATATATATATATATATGTCTATGGAAAATTCCAATAGTTTTTTTTTTCAAAATGGAGACATCGACCAATTTAAATTAAATTCTGAATAAAAAGTAAACATTAAACCATTTTGTTTATTAAAATGCTTAGAAACATTTATCTATTATATATTCCTAAGGGAACTTACTCACCTATCACTAATTCTTTCACTTGCATGGATGAAAGAATACGAAATTTTAATTTACCAATACTTATGCAGATGTCCAAATGGTTCGAGACTTCGTCCCTTTAATGAACCATGTGACCAGAGAAAGGATTTTATCTCATGGCCAGGATGAGAGATTGGCTCTTCACCGACCCCTCTGTCTGGAGACCCCCTGCAACTAGGTGATCAAGAATCACACCCGTTTGGTCGTAGGACACGGCTCCTTGAGCCCGCACGAGTGCCCCCTCCCGTGCGAGGCCGGAGGCCGAGCCCACGGGGGGGCCCTCCATATGCCTATGCTGTCCCACCGAACCCGTGCGAGGGTCCATCACCACCCGTATGGCCCCCGTTAGGGAACGGATCGGTGGGGGTTTCGGACTGGTTAGCGAGCCTTTCTTACATCCCTACCACGTGAATGTACCCTCTCTCGAGGATACGTGTGGTAGCTCACTGAGAGCTATGTGTGCTACCATACTTCGCCTATCCATTTCCCTAGATGGACGTTTCCACGGAGGCGCCACGCTGAGGCGACGGTAGCCGATTCCTCCGTTTACCAATACTTACTTTGGGTCTAGAACAGTGATTCCCAAAGTGGTCCCCAGGGACCCCCAGGGGTCCACGAGGACTTCCAGGGGGTCCACGAAAGTGAAAAAAAGAATTGGGGGTCCATGACATCCAAATGGGGGTCCACGAGAGTGGATCTCATTCAAGAAGGAATTGAGTTTAATATAAATCTCACATTAATGGAATCCCCTATTATATCATACAAATATACTTTATGTATAATTTATTATAGCTATGCCATTAAATATTTTATGTATTATTGGAATGAAAAACATATTTTAAATTTTAATAACTCATTTAAATAGCTCAATTTGATCTAGAGATAACTAATATTTAACATGGCTGAATCTAAATATAAAATAGACAGTGGTGTTAATTTTCATTTTTTTTTTCTTCTTTACTCGTCAAACTTATATTGTCTATGTGTCTTTTATTTAACATTTTATGTAATGACACCATGAAACCACCTAAGCTGGAGGATCGTCGGAGTCAAAGCCACCCTGATAAGATTTGAAAAACTATTGAACACTCCATGATAAAATTGAAAAAATCTACAATTGACAAAATATTTGCTTTTCAAATTTTAAGGAAAATATAATGGTTTGCTGTGTCTTAAAATATCTTGCAAAATTATGAAAACGACATACAATTAGCGAAAAAAAAAATGAATGATTTAGCCAGCCGATGAAGTTTTTAAAACTATTTTGTACGCAAACCTGCATCTGATATTTGCTAAGAATTCTTCTAAGGAAGAAATAGTTCAAAGGTCTATATATGAAGTTATGAACCGAGTTGTGCCTGTCATGAGACATTTTTTTGGGCACATGTTCGTTTATTTATGGATAAAGAAATTCACGACAATTTTTTTTTGTGAAAACTGCTAATTGACAATAAAGTCGAACACATTTGATGTTTTGAAGGAATCGTTCGAAAAAAAAAAGCAAACCCTGTAACTATTATATCAGTAGCTACAAATGGAGCAGTAGTAGATCTTGATTGCAGGAATATCTTCAATTTGTAATCAACGCAGTTATGAGAAACTACATACGCAATTACTTGCTCAAAATTGAAGAGAAAATGACAAGAACATTCATCATTTGAATCACAAAGCACCAGGAGAGGACCAAATTACAGCAGAACTAATTCTCGGCACAAAGGAGTGCATGATGTATGTGTGAAAAATTGTTATATTTAACTATATAACTATATTTTCATATTGTAGTTTTGTCTAGCTATAACTTTAACAAAAAGAAATGTAGACTGTACAGGGTTAAGTATTTGAAATTGAACTTCATTACTTCCCTGTCAAACAAGAGAATGTTAATGTGTCATTTTTTATGATGCAGTGCTTCTATTTCTTCTCTGTGGTTCTCATTGAGCTCATTAGTTATAATGATTTTAATTTTTAAATTATTTTTTCTCCATTGGGACATTCAATAGGTATTCCAGCTCCTTCGTTTGTGGTGGCTTTCTGAGAACAATCCATAAAAACTCTGTTAGGGCAATGGTATTGTAGAAGAGTTCACAAAATTCTTGAGTTCTGTTGGAATATAGCTAAATATTTTTTTCTTCTAATGTAAGTCTTTGCAAACAACATATTTCTGCATACAATATATTTCTCTATACAGCTGGCTGAGTCAACCCTGCTAGTAATGATGTATTTTTTTTATTCAAATTATTATGGCTCAAGAAATCCACGAAAAACACATCTTTGTGAGACTTTTTACTCAACAAAAAATCTCTATGAAAAATTATCCCCGTAGCAATGGAAGTCGAGCTTGCAAACCTTTAAAAACAAAGTTTCCAATGTGTTTAGTGATAGTAAATGATGCATATTAACTGTTACATAATGGGTTTAAATTTCAATTTCGTTAATAAATTTATTGTAAAAAAAATTGATTTAAACTTAAAAAGTAGTTTTAAATGACTTTTTCACTCCTCATGTCACTGGTTGAAAATTATTTAAACAAGATGTGTAATTTGAAATTCATGAATTTTTAAAAATTCAATATAACTGCAACCGGGGGGGGGGGGGGGGGG
>JADKLZ010000104.1:28845941-28872381 GCA_021533235.1 Biomphalaria straminea | reverse complement strand
TCGGTCTTCATTGGTGGTTTGATTTGTGACAGTTTATCATTCAACACTGTGAATCGACGACGCAACACTAGGTCATATCTCACTGAATGTGATTAATGATGACATAACAGTTTTTTAATTTTATGTTGTAGTCATTTTGAAAACTCTTGTTCAACTTGGTATTTAGACCATTGGTTTGTTTTCAACTTCATCTAAAGCTTTCATTCCAAGAAGTCTTGTGTTTCAATTAGGTTGAAAATGTGGAATTTTGGGCCCCAATGTGGAACATAAACGCGTAAACTTATGTTTACAGTTGAACTGCAGGCAATAAATAAAACTTCAATTATTACTTAAATAACCATGCTTGGTTTGCTTCTTATACATGTAAATAGTGTAATTCAAAGTCAGATTTAGATCTAACAGTCCTTTAAGTCTAAAAGTAGTAAAAAGGACACAGATTATAATAATTATATTATAGTTCTAGATCTACAAACTTATTGACTATTGAGAACTAAATTTATTACATCTAAAATCTAGATATCTATCATAGAACCTTCTAATTCTATTAAAGGGTCTTTTGCTATTAGATCTAAAATTTAAGTCTATTTCTAGTCGTACTTCTGGATCCTAGATCTAATTCTAGAGAGAAATTTAGACTTAGCCTAACTTGCCTAAGTATTTTAGTAAAAGATCTAGATCTATATCAGTATATGGAGATCTTAATAATGTTTTTTTTTTATTCTTTTCTTGGAAACCAGTAGATCTAGATCTATATAAATATAAGTAAATAACCATGAGTCATGAGTTGAGTTAGATCGACTAGTTACGACTAGTACTGTAACTGTAGATCTGGATTAATTCTGGATCAATTGTCAAGAAAGGAAAGGGATTTGAATCAATCATTCAATGGAGCATTTAGCTAATATTAGCGCTTACTAGATTCTAAGAATGGATCTATATCTAGACTACTAGATGTACTATGACGATGCACTACTACTACTAGTCTACATAGATCTAGACTCTAGATCTAGATCTAATCTAGCTCTACCATATCTTCGTAAATTTGGACACACTGGTCCGTGAGGAGATAAAATGTAAACAATAAACACAGACCTATATATTTTATTTTTTAGTCAGTATTTTCATTTCGCACTATTAATAAATAATGAAAAAACGGCAATTTTTTTTTTGTCAGAATTCAGACTTGGCGGAACAAAAAATCACGAATGCGGAACGGCGGGACACGTGAGCTTTTTTTGATGATTTTGTGGGACGGTTTCACATAATGCGGGACGGTAGGCATGTCTGTTAAGTTCTTTTCTCATTGTCTATATTATCTTCCTGAGGGGTTGAGGGGTCTCAAATGTATATACAGCTGCCTAAGAGCTCTTTTGCCATCCCCTTGTTATCCTGCGGGAGGTTTGGACTAGGAAGTAGATTATTTTTAAACTCTGAAGAAACATCTAATCCAGGGGTCTCAAACACGCGGCCCGCGGGCCACAACCTATTTCGTGCGGCCCGCGTCCACGTCCGCGAATTAAAAAAAAAAAGATAAAATTTATAATGACCACATATAAGCTGTGAAATGATTTACAACTGCACAAATCAGTAAATGATGTGTCACTGTCATTTCTAGCTGATTTAGAAACGGAATACGGAGAGTTGCTGTATCATACGAAAGTCAAATGGCTGAGTCGTGGAAAAGTGCTTCAGAGTTTTTGAACAGAGACGGGAAATAGCATTGTTTATGGCAAATGAGAGACAGAGACATACCTCAGCTCAGTGACCCAATGTTTTTGTCGGATATTGCTTTTCTTACTGACATCACTCAACATCCCAATGCACTCAATCCACAACTATAGGGCACATAGCAGCTGATTACCGTGATGTTTGACCGCATCAAATTATTCAGATGCAAGCTGACTTTGTGGTCCACTCAGAGCATAATGGATGAACCACAGCGCTTGAAAGATTACGTAGACATCTTCTCCAGACTACTGAAAGATTTTGAACACCACTTTCAACAATTCACTTCTCTCGTACCACAGTTTTTCTTGGTGCCATTCCGTTCGCAGTTGACATGAAAAACGTTCCAGAGGAAGTCCAGATGTAACTACTGGACCTGAAGTGTGACACTGTTCTGACGCAAAAATACACTGATGTTGGCGTTCCAGATTTCTACCATTTTCTTCCCAGATAGAAGTTCCAAAGCTATTCTGCGTAGCTGCTAGAATTCTAGCGATGTTTGGAAGTACGTACGTTTGCGAACAGTTTTTGTCCAAAATGAAGATCAACAAAACAGCATCACGATCAAGACTGACTGCTGGGCATCTGAGAGCAACCTTGCGGCTTGCCACTACACGCGACTTCAGGCCTAACCTAACGTCGATGGTCTGGTCTCTGCTAAACACTCTCAGGTGAGTGGACAGAAACTTGAGTGACGAGCCATCTTCAGTAAACTAAACTGTCTGTGCATGTAATAAACTACACTAAATGTAATTAATAATTATAAAAACTTTAACTTTAGCTACAGTGTTCGTAAAATTTAATGAAAAAACATTCTCTTTTCTTGGTGCGGCCCGCTGACTGGATGTTACTTACCACTGCGCCCACACGATAATATGAGTTTGAGACCCCTGATCTAATCTATACAATTCCTTTTACAAACATTATTTAAGAGAGATATATAGATATACAAATTACAAAATAACCTTAACAAAATGTGTTCATATTATTTCAGTGTGTTTATTATGTAATGCTTTTCAAATACTTACAAATAACATTTGTTATCTATCAATAATTTACTTTTTGTGTTTTTTACTTTTTATCTTTTGTTTAGAATGCACAGTCATATTTTTGTTACCAAAACTTTTGCCACTCTTCTGCTTGGTTGTCTTGTGCTTGCCTTTGAATGATCTCCCCTTCTTATCATGCAGCCAGCGGTCTCTGTCCATTTCCCAGGCCAACTGCTTCTTGGCTAAAAAAATAAATAAATATACAATCCATAAAGAAAAAAGAATCAAAGAAAGTATGGATTGTAAATCTAGAATTGAAAAATAAATTAACACAGATTAGAAATCCCCAGATCAAAGCAACATCAAAAGTGGTCAAAACAGCATGGACACTCTTAGAGAAGAAAACTGATGAAATGTTTTGTTTTACTTTCAGTTCTCATTTAAACTTTGCTAGCCATGTCATTATGATGGTCTGATAAAAGAAACAAACTTCACAAGTATTACAAAACTTGTTCACATACAGAGCACACACTTCATCATCAGAATTTTATTCTGATCCAAAAAAGTTAACTCTTACAGTAAAAATTGTTGTCAACCAATTGAAAGGCTTCAATCAGAAAATGAAATTGACTATGTAATATAGAAACAAATGAGACAGAACTTATAATCAGTTTTTTTAAAAACCATACATTTTGAGATGCAGCATGTAAGTTGTATTTTTTTCATCTTGCCAAAATTTTTATTTTTATTTTAAACTGTTGGCTCCTGACATGAATGAGATCATAAGATCAGTCAACTATAACCAGGATCAAAGTCTTTTAAGTTCACTAAAGCAACCAATGCTGACCTGACTTGTCTCTGTTTAAGAGATCACTGCTTCCTCCCTGCAATATGTCGTTCTCTTCATCCAACAAGTGAGCAAACTGTTCAGCTGAAGCAAACAAGTCGGATGTGTCTGTTCTAGAAACAGAAGAAAGTTTACAATCATGTTAGAAATTCAGAGGCTTGTTATAACTTATGTTTACATTGGATTGTTATAACTTATGTTTCCATTGACTTGTTATAACTTATGTTTCCATTGACTTGTTTTAACATGTGTTTACATTGACTTGTTATAACTTATGTTTACATTGGCTTGTTATAACTATGTTTGCATTGAGTTGTTATAACTTATGTTGACATTGGCTTGTTATAACTTGTTTACATTGGCTTGTTATAACTTATGTTTGCATTGAGTTGTTATAGGTTTACATTGGCTTGTTATAGCTTATGTTTACATTGGCTTGTTATAACTTATGTTTACATTGACTTGTTATAACTTATGTTTGCATTGAGTTGTTTTAACTTAAGTTGACATTGGCTTGTTATAACTTATGTTTACATTGAGTTGCTATAACTTATGTTTGCACTGAGTTGTTTTAACTTATGTTTACATTGGCTTGTTATAACTTATGTTTGCATTGGCTTGTTTTAACTTGTGTTTACATTGGCTTGTTTTAACTTATATTTGTTTAAGCTGGTTTGTTATTAACTCCCTTATTAAAATCTAATAAATGCTTGAGTTTAGATTTGATTGTTTGATTTATCTCAATGCTAAATGTTTTTAAATCCTCATAAAACTTGCCATTAAGGTAATTATTCATTAATCTTATTTCATTAATTTTTTTTTTAGTTTCCAGCTGAAAGAAAGCCTGATATTTCTGTACTTGCACTCAACAAATATAGGAAGGTCACCAATGAATAACAAATATAGGAAGTGTACTATGTTTTTAAAAATATTTAAATATAACATAATTTTATATTGTAGCTCACTTTTTCTTCTTTTTCTTTGGCTCTTCTAAATCAAAATCATCATCACGTTGAGTCTTTCTCTTTTTCTTCTTGGAATCCCCATGAAACAAGGCATGAAGCTCATCTGAGGAACAGCTGATATTAGAACTTTACATCTATCAATTGTACATCTATCAGAAAGTTTGACCATTCAGCCCAAGTTGTTTTAATTGAACTATTTTAAAGATAACACCCTAAAACCTTCTACAAAATAAAACAATGAGCTCACTGAGTATGCCAATCAGTCAGTTAATATTCATATAAGGCACAGTTATACAGACCCAGATGTGGCCTATATATAGGAAGTGTACTATAATTTTAAAAATATTTAAATATAATATGTTTTTATGTTTTTTATATATATATATATATTGTCTCACATGAATCAGACAAAGCCATTGTCTGAAAGAAGTAAGTGTGCCTTATAATCATTATATTATAATGTTTTCAACATCAGTTAAGGGCAATTGTGTAGTGACTTTTCAAAACTCACATTTGTCAGCTCTATTCTTCCATTTAAGCTAAGCTGAAACTTTACAAGAGTACAATTTTCACTTGAGAACTTTAAAATCTAAAAGGCAGGTCAACTGGTTAACAAATAGACCAGAACCAGCAATCTTTTTTTTCCCCCCAAAAAGTACTAATACTAATTGGGTGGGTGTAAAAACTGTTAAAAATCTTAGGCAAGAATTTTCATAAGGATTGGAGCTCTTAACTCTTTCTCTCCAAACTGACGATACCAACGTTGATTCCATCAGAATGTGGTAAATAATTAGGTAGAGAAAGAGTTAAACATAGCTGAGCAACTAGACACTTAGTTACTAACGTTTCGTAATATAAAAAGAAGCTGTCTATGAACATTTAATACTTTCAGATCCTGTGAGATCCGGCGCACAGGTCGCTGAGGAAAAAAGAACAACGCTTGCGAAAGAAAAACGCCAGAGAAGGAAAGCAAGGCAAACGACACTAGCTCCAGCTGGAATTACCTGCCCAGAGTGCGGCCGAACATTCCGGGCTCGCATAGGTCTCACCAGCCACATGAGGAGGCACAAAACCCCAGTGCAAAGCCCTCAGCCCACTGGATGACAAAGTGGTCATCATCGAACCACGATGGACGAACTATATATATACAAATACTTTCAGAGTTCCCCATCAACACATGTCTACAAAGTGCGACAAATCAACAAGGCATCGAGAGTCTTACCATCCTCATCTGGTGAGAAGTGATCACCCTCTTCTATGTCCATTTCCTCCCCCATCTCCTGCTGGAATTCAGCGGCCAGCTCATCATCTTCTAAATCCAAATCTTCATCCTCATCTTCATCATCATACTCTTCATCCTCACTGCTGTCTTCTTTAGCTATTCCCTTTTTATCCTTCTTGTGACTGTTATGAAAAGATCAAGATGCAAGGGACAACATGAAAGAAACATAAAGATACTTAACTTCGTAAACTTACACATAAGTTGAAAGTTCAATCCAAATATTGTCAAATTTTGGGGTTGACAAGATTTTAATAAAACATCCTGGTTCTAGTCTAACACAAAAAGTTGATGATTTTAACTTTCATAGAATTAAAATACAGATTTATTCAAATTAAGAACTGAAAAGTTTAATTCTTTAATTATATATTACTTATTTGAAACAAAGGCATTGAGGAAAGAAGAAAATGTTCTCTCTCTTCCAAAACAAATTTTGCCCTAAGTTTTGTAGTAAGTCCAAAACTTTTCCTCTACCTTTAAGTTACTATTTCTATTTACTCTCTTATCCACTTGCGAGACCAAGAAATGTTAGTTATCATGACAACTATAAACAGGTTCCCATTTCAGCTGTATGTTCTTAACAGCAAACAAAAAATAAACATAAAATATAAAAAAAAAAAAAAAATTATATTCAAAGAAACAACTCTATGAGGTAAAAAAAAAATGGAGGAAGGCAGGGACTATATCAAAACTTGAACTATGGGATTGTGTGAGCTGACATTTCATCTATTTATTTACTAAAAAATACAAAAAGAAATAATCCTGACTACTACAATGACCTAGTTATGATATTTGACCATTTATAAAAAAAAAAAAGGTTACTAAAAAAAGTAATTTCCCCCCATGACAACTGACTTTAAAATAATTCTCACAATATTTTTAAGCATTACCAAACTATATAGCATACATTCTACTAAAAATACATTTTAAAAAACAGCAAAATAAATGTATCAAGCCCTGACTTTCTTTGCTAAATCCAGTTTTAATTTGTTCCTGTGGGGAAAGGGAACTAATGCTAGATAACATATTTCTATATTTTTTTTTTACGCTTTGAGTTAATGTAACCAAAAAACCCCAAAGAACAAAAAAAGTCATTGGAAACATACTCAGATGCAAAGTCTAAGTCCAGATCATCAACGTCACCTTTATCTACAGACTTCTCAAAGCTATCTGAAATTTAAAGTAAAATGCAAGTTGTATGCATTTTTACAAACGTAAATTTTTTAAATAAAAACACCAAATAATAGATAAAATGTAAAAGAAGAAGTTGGGATGAATGAAAGAATAGACCCAACCATTCTTGGATGTTTCTCATAAGGGAACAATAATAAATAGGATTAAGTTGCCAGTTGAAGATCTGTATACAGGCTCAAATGAAAAATACATTCTCTAGCAATGTCAATAGTACAAAAGTTTGTAATTACATTTAGTAAGACCTATCTTTATAGAAGACCTAAACACTCCCATGCGATGTCGCACACAAAGAGCTGTGGAAACCAATAGCTTGTTTCCATGCCACAGGTCTGACATCACGTCTCTGTGACATGGCAATTGCAGGTCAAGTGTTCAGGGCTTCTATAACGATTGGTCTCCAATGTAGTCTCTACCACACACACAAACTGACCTAGATAAGAGTCAAATTCATCATCATCAATACTTTCATTATCATCATCTTCCTCTTCATCTTGTTTTCTGAGAGCTCTCTCTTTGAAGTACCTTGAAATCAACATTTGGATTCATGTAGAAATTAATACATAACATTTCAAAATCATCCACTGCTTGAGTTTCTCATTCATTTTTTTTTTACTAAACCAAGTCACTAACAATAGTACCAGCTAGGACATAATAGGCAACTTGAATCAAATATTTTAATAAAGACAAACATATGGACTGTAAGTTTATTAAAGTAAAACTATAACACTACAAGGTGTACAATATACAAAATAAAGTAATAAAGAGAATAGATGTAGAAAGCTACGCTACCGAGTAATATATTTTCTTCTCATTTAAAAAAAAAGTTCACATCATTAAATTATAACAATAGGGCACTTTTTAGGAAGACCTAGGTAGCCAACATCCATCTCAAAGACAACAAAATTAGAGATTCAACAGTACATGTTGTTTTGAACTGAAACTTAGTGATTTTCAATCATGCTTATAATATTTTTACTTATGTGCATAAAACTGCTTAATAATTTTAAAAACAATAAGAGCTCTCCTAAGAGAGACCAGAAAAAGCAGATACACCTAACTTAAGCAGAATGCGCAGAATGAAGAAGATGACACTTTTTCAAGCACATTTTTTTTTGGCTTGGATAAAGACAGACAAATCAGTTTTTATTCACAAAGGCAGCTAAGAAAGAAAACAACATGCTTTAAATGAGAATATTCACTAGATCTCCACTAAAAGAAAACCACATTACACTTACCTGTAAAAGAATTTCTCATCCTCTGGAATATCCTCTTCACCAATTTCTAGGTACTCACTAGAGTTAACAGGTACAGCTCTGATACCTGATGGCCCTGACTTTCTAAAATGACCTACATTGGCTGTGTTATCTGGGAGGAAAACAAATCATGAATTTTCCTTTTATTTTCGTTGACTTAATATAAAGCTATATAAATTACTTATATGCAAATTATTTTCAGTTGGGTTTTCAAAACATCATAAGTCTTCTTTCCATTTCTCCATTTGTGGAATGTGTGGTCGAGAGGCTAAGTACACTTGAACTTGGCTACCTATGAAGGGGGCTGAAGGTTTGACACCCAACTCAAGCAGTTAAATGCAGCACAGAAAAACCTTCTCCAAGATACTGGTCCACAAATGAGATGGGACCATAGTGCTCTGAGCATGCTATAAGCATGAAAGAAGGGCTATATAAAGCTATAGTAATATTTTTTTCTCTCAGGCAAGAAGAGTGCAAGATTTTGAAATGTACCAGTACATAAACAACCTTTATTTCAACAACATTCTAGACTTAAGGTGCTAGTGCTGACAGGCTTTATGCCATACATTTTAGCTCAATAAATATACCAAAAATCTTAACAAGTATTTTACCAATAAAATTTTCCCTTTAGAAAGTTTGATAACTAAAGTAATCCTAAGAAATATTCATGTAGATGTACTTCTCTGGTGGGCCAGGGGGAAGGGGAGATAAATACTCTATAGAAAACTGGTCCTATAATGCAAAATGTGAGCCAAATTACCAATCTTTTTGGGATTCTTGTAAACAAATCTGTCAAGAAACCTGGCTAGTGTGAAATCTTTAACTGGATCACCATCATAATGAATAGGCTGTCCCTGACAACAACAACATTTAGAATCATAAGCAAAAAGAAAACATCTCATGAGAATATTTTTTAAAAATAATTGATAACATCTGTAATTCTTTTAAACATGAGTTTACAGTCATCAAATGCAGACATAGGAGATAATGCAAAATGATTCAGTCTGAAAGAAGGTCATGTAAAATTATTTTTTTTTAAATAAACAATTCTGTATTATTGTAACCCGTGGCAGTTCCAGAATAACGTCATCGTGGTTGTCACGTGAACATCCCTGCTCTTCAAAGGGATGGCCAAGAGTACTGGTTGCTTGCCACTGATGAATGAGCAGTCGGTAAATGTAAAAATCAAATCAAAGGGGTTATGTCCAGCCCCCCCCCCCTCGAGGGTTGGTCGGGTTCTTCTGGGACTCTGCTGATTTGCGGGTATCTCTAATGGGCAAAATTGGGTCGACTAGCGCCGCCTTTGCGGGCTGCATCGGGAGGTCCTTTTGCGTCCATGAGCTTGGCTCTATCTAGCCCGTCCCCTGACGTCATAGTAGAGGAACGCGTCGAACCCAGTGACAGTTCTAATACTGGGGGATATCGAGAAACCTTCGTCAAACCACTCCCCATTGTGGGAAACTATTAGCCTACAGTGGTAGTGATGAGCAGAGTGGATCCTCCGCCCCGGAGAGTTGGACCCTCTTGCAGGTCCTAATGCACACACTCAGGTATCATTGTAACCAACAGAGCCTCCACTAAACAGAAACACTTTGGTAAGTTATAATGCCACGCCAAAGAGAACAAAGATAGAAATCCAAATAAAAGATAGTTGTAGCACAGTATGACTTAAATCTCAAATCAATACCTTCATCAACATCACAGAGTAGAGCCTGACAGTTGGGTGATAGTGTCGGACTAACTGGTGCAGCTCGGCAGTACACTCAGTCTCGGCATGGGTGTAGAGAGGATTTCTCACGTATGGGTCATACACCGAACCATGACCTATTAGCCAGAGAAGAAATATAAACAAACAAATGGTGCGGGATAAAATTAGCCTAAATCTATAAAATTTCAAAATGTTTTCGGGATCAAACGTTTCAGCTTAATTCAAAACACATTATATCAGCTGATTGGGGGGCACCAAAGCTTGAAATAATTTATTTTCAAGAGACAAAAAAAACTTGTTGACATGATAACAATTTATGCAAAGATCAAATTTCTAGCTTCATAATCAAGTGCACTTTTAAAGATTTTTTAAGTTTTTGTACAACTGTGTAATGAGGGTGTCACAATGACCAACTGCATCATCACAGAATCATATCACCTTTACATCATCACAAGGTCTGAAAGGGGAACTTTACTTTTCCTTACTTTTTAAAACTGTGTAAAGGTTCCACAATGGCTGACAAAAATAGTGATAGTTTGAGCACTCTCTCGTTTTTTGTTTGTTAATTGTTCTTCTCATATATTTTAAATTGAATCAAAGACATTGCCATTTCAATTGATCAAAATTTGAATTGCTAACTAAATAAAATTACTATTATAAATATTGCACAGAGTAAAACATTTCTTATAACTTTGGATCAGTGAAAGAGTTTTAGTTTAACTGTATCAAGCCAGTCTCAATAAACCTGAATAATAAAATAATAATATAATACAATGTTCCCTAGTGCTAAATAATCACAAAAAAATCTTGTTAAATATGTAACTATTCTGGTGTACTAGAAATATTGTAATATGGTATTCCTCCAATTCATCTCCTAGTAAGTGCTTACCAATTGCTGTTTGTGCACAAGTGCCTAGCCATCTGCATGCCACAATTACTATTTCCTGGTATAACCTTTTCATTTACACTAATAGAGAGTAAACTAACATGTTCTGGGGAGATTGTGGTGGCCTTTCTTCAATGATCACATAATGTCTGTACAAATAACCAAATTTAAATAAACACTAAAACAGCTTTCAGACCTGATCCAGCATAGTTGATTCTATGAACCCAGGATCCTTTGGTCCCATTGATCTGGTCCTCTGATTCCCTCTTTGAGTCTGGCTGCACATCTTCCTCAGTAATAGAAACAGCTTTGGAAGAGTTCTCATTGTCAGCCTGTTGGCCATCAGTTTCATCTGGTTCTGGGTAGTCTATGAAGTGTTCTTCTTCATCATCATCAAATGTCCAGGCCCCCTGTAAGAAATGCCCATTAGTAATAAATTATATAATATATAACAACATTAATGTCTTCAGGAGCCTTCACAATATAAACTCAACATGGTTCAATAAATATTGAATAAACTGAATAGAATGTCATTATGTGAAACATGGCGAATTTTTCCTTGTCATTTTTTATTTGGCCATGAAAATAAAAGCAGAGTGTGAAAATGGGTTTCCCTGTTTAGACAACATATTCATTTTAAGTATCAAATACTGGGAAAACCTGTTTACTCCATTTGTTATAAAAGGTTTAGTTCTTTATTAAAGATGAATTTAGGTATTTTTTAGGGCCTTCAGGTTGTGGGAGGGACAAAACAAATACACTATGGTCTCCCCCATGATTTAAGGAACATTTATGCCAAGTATGATCAATTTGGTCGAACTGTTTAGATTTCTATGTGGAACATAAATACATACATGGGCGCCCGCAGGGGGGTGCAAGGGGGTGCACTTGCACCCCCCTGGATTCTGAGTTGCGAAATTCTAGACAATACAATTTTTTGCATCATTAAATCAATTAACTTCTTAGTAGCCACTGAGCAAGTAGTAATTCCACTGTAGTACAATCATATGGATAAGTTAATGTTGGAGTTGACTAATCTAGGCTTTAGGAATAGATGGCCGACGTGCACCCCTCTAAATTCTAGTTACCACATTGTTGCAAATTTTATAAAAATTATTGTCTTAGAAGTAGCAATTTAAGAGGTTTTGCTTCCACTGAAGTACAGCAGTAAGGAAAAATTATTAGAATATGCTAATCAGGTGTTGATGGCTGATCATGTACGCTTTATTATAGTCTTGCAATTTTTTTGTACTATTAAAAAAAGTTTGAAATATTCTATTGCATGTAAATCGTGACAATTTTTTATCTCTTGCACATAATTAAACTTTTTTGCATTCTTGATGGCCTTGATGATTTCCCCTTTAGTAGGAGGACCTGTGTTAACATCCATTTCTTCTGTTGCTGGGGGTATGTCCGGAATCGATTCAGGAGGATGTCGGTTCAAAATTTCTTGAAAGTGTTCTGCCCATCTTTCCTTCTGTCCAACATCACTGGTGATGATCTTTCCTTGTTTGTCTTTCACTGGCTTGTTGGTGTTGGTATTTCTTCCTGCTAAGGTTCTTGTTATGTCATACACCCTTTTCATGTCTCTTTGCTCTGCTGCCTTTTCTGCATCGACTGTCATTTCATGAAGGAAGCGTTTTTTGTCCTCTCTTGCACTCTTTCTTACAGACTTGTTTACTGCAAAATACTGGGCTCTAAGGTTAGCTTTTTGCTCTTCATTCTGGCATTGGTTTATCTTTTCTTTTAGCTCTTTCCGTTCCTGGATTTTGCCCCATGTCTCTGCAGACAACCATTCCTTGTGTTGTTTCGTTTTCCTGCCTAGGACATCTGTACATGTGCTTTTCCATATCTCTTGGAGAGTGAGGCAGTGCTGCTCAAGGGTTTCATCTGACACTAGTCCAGCAAGTACTTCAAATTTGTTTTTAACCTCACAGTTAAAGAGTACCTTGTTTTCCTCGCTCTTCAAGTACTGGGTGTTGAATTTGTAGTGTGGTCTGTCTGAAAAATCCTTAAAGGATTTAAGTTTGATCCTTGCTGTCGCTATTAGTAGATGATGGTCAGAAGCTACATCTGCTCCTCATCTCACCCTAACATCGAGTAGACTTCTCCTACATTTTCGGGATATTGCAAAATGGTCAATGCAAAAAGTGGAAAGGCGCCAGGCCCAGATGGTATACCAGTAGAGGCACTAAAAGCAGACCCCAAAATATCAGCTGAAATGCTGCACCCACTGCTATGCAGGATTTGGGAACAAGAACAGGTCCCAAAAATCTGGAAACTGGGTTATCTAGTTAAACTACCCAAAAAAGGTGACCTTACCCAATGCAACAACTGGCGAGGAATCATGTTACTGTCAACCCTTAGCAAGGTCTTAACTAGGATAATATTAGAACGCCTGAAAGATGCTCTAAACAAAAGACTAAGACCAGAACAGGCTGGATTCCATAAGGAGAAATCATGCCCTGACCACATTGCTACACTACGTATTATCATAGAACAATCTATCGAGTGGCAATCTCCTCTGTACATGACCTTTGTTGACTTCAAGAAAGCCTTTGACAGTATTGACAGAGACATAATCTGGAGACTGATGAATCACTACGGAATCCCAACAAAATTCACCAATATCATTAAACAGTTATACGATGACTCATCTTGTCAAGTAATACACAATGGTAAGCTGACCAACCCTTTTCAAGTAAAAACAGGAGTAAGACAGGGATGTATGCTTTCGCCCTTGATATTTTTACTGGTGATTGATTGGGTCATGAGGCAGACAGTCTTAAATAATAAAAGCGGCATACAGTGGACACTAACACAGCAATTAGAAGACCTGGATTTCACCTATGACATCTGCCTTCTCTCCCATACACAACAAAATGCTCAGACCAAACTCACCAGACTCTCAGAAATAGCAAAAAGGACTGGACTTCTAATCAATAAAAAGAAAACAGAAGTTATGAGGATCAACAATAGACAAGAGAACCCAATCATGCTACAGGGAGAAAACATCCTTGATACAGACCACTTCACCTATCTCGGAAGCAGAGTTAGCAAAGACGGTGGAGCTGATGATGATATACTGATTCGAATAAATAAAGCTAGGTTTGCCTTCTCAACTCTTCAAACAATCTGGTGCTCCAAGGCAGTATCTCTACATAACAAGATAAGAATCTATAATACTAACGTTAAGTCTGTTCTCCTTTACGGTTCAGAAACTTGGAGAGTCACTAAAAGAAATACGGAAAAGCTCCAAACTTTTGTTAACAGATGCCTACGCCGGATATTAGGAATTAGGTGGCCAGAAAAGATTACCACTACCCATTTGTGGAACAAAACTAGACAAAAGCCCATAGCACAAGACATTACCAAACGAAAATGGAGCTGGATAGGACACACCCTGCGGAAACCAGCTACCAATGTTGCAAGGCAGGCTCTTGACTGGAATCCACAAGGAAAGAGGAAAGTAGGCAGACCCAAGCAAACCTGGAAGAGGTCAGTCATCAGTGAAGCTGAGGGTACTGGAATGACATGGGAGCAGATGAAGAAAGCTGCTCAGAACCAAGTTCGGTGGAGAGGTGTGGTTGCGGCCCTATGCTCCCCTGGGAGTACACAGGATTAAGTCAAGTAAGTCACATAATTAAACTTATTATTATATTTTGTTAGGGCCTAGAATGTGAGAAATATTTTTTACTTTGTCTTGGAGAAGAAATCCTTGCTGATTTTATTTCAATAAGATAAATGTGAAAGTTTCTTTCAACAAGAATGAGGAGTGCAGTCGTATGTGTAAATGTATTTATGTTATGCGGAGTTAAAGTTGGTTTTAGTGGTTGATAGATCATGTGTGGTTCAGTAGACCAAAGAATATGTGAAAGTGAATGTGAACCTGGACTATCTATTGGTTAACTGTTGGTTAGTATCTTAGATGATAATATGAATACCTACTTATTAATTGTTGTTTTAAATTATGTTTCAGTTATTTACATATTAAATAGATTTTTTTTCTCCTAAAAAAAAAGGAAACATTATATTTGGATAGGTGTAAAGTTCTGTGTGATTGAACTTATATAGCGTAGCGATACAAATGTCAAAAAAATAATTTTCTACAAAAAGTCTAAAACCATATGCATAAATATGTTGAAAATATGGTAAATAATTACCTCCCTTACTAAAGAGCTTCAAGTGTTTGTTACTATTTATAGTGAATAGTGGTGTATTTTATAAAAAAAAAACTGCTTGCATAAGTGATTTAAACAATTAGATTTTTCGCTTTTAGAAAAGCAGAATCTAGTCTTGTTTTCCGATGGGCAGCGATAGTGCGGCAGTATTCAAAATTCCCTGCAGCTTTACTATATTGTCATGAGATATACCTGCTAGCAAGGCGTTTCAGTAGTCAAGTCGGGATAGTATGAATGCTATGCTATAGCTAGCTTTTTGTTGACTCCATCGTCAAACATGGTCCGATATGACCTAATCATTGAGCTGAAGATAACAGCCCTTGCAGAGCTGACATGTGTGGGTTGAAAGATATGCAATGAATGCCATCACATGCCATCGTACTCAGAAAAACGACATTTGAATTAACGGAGCAATGGCAGCAGCAAGAAACAAAAAAAAATTTAAAAAATACGAGCATCAGCATTTGCTGGGTATTTGGTGATGAAACTGCAGATATCTGAGTCACTTTTCGGTTTGTTTGTTGCAGGCGATCGTATTAGAGAACACGTTACTGGTTTTGTTCCTGTTCGGAGAAACACTGTGTCTAACGTCATTGTCAGCGAATACATTAAGCATAGTCTAGACATGAATATACTACTTGGCAAAGACTGCTATGGCTGCCCCGTGATGACTAGCTTTCAGAATGTGTTAAGGCAAGGATTGGTGAAAAAAGTTTCATTTTTACCTTTTAGACACTATGGAGTGAGAAATAAGAACCCAGTCACAATGTTAATTGCAATTCGTTAACATTTTCTGTTAGATCGACCGTAGGTAGGCATAGACAGAATGGATAAGCTTAAAAACGCATACAGTAAATTGTTTGTTCAAATGTTAAATATTTTATTTCATTATAAACAAATATTTACAGGTCACTTATTATCGTACATTGGGGGGGGAACCAGTTTCTTTCTTGAATGTTTTCCGTAGACGGAAATTTGCACCCCCCTGGAAAAAATCCTGCGGGCGCCTATGAATACATACATACATACTCTTTATATTCTATGTGATATATTAGACTACTCTTAATTTATTGTATTAGATTACTATTTATTTATTGGTATTTAATATGTAAAATGTTCATTGTAAGAAAAATTAAAATCTTGAAGGCATCACCTTTAAAAAAAAGATGAAGGGAGAAAACACAACACTATGAGTTCGTACCTTTCCTTGGTAGCAAGTCTGTATCAAGCCGGCTTTATTCTGTAAAATCTAAGCAACAAAGAACATTGAACAAAATTTAGACATCAGTGTTAAATATTTAGCAAGGATGTGCATCTATAGCTGTCTACAGTAATAACATGACTTAACAAGCTCTCAACAACAAAATGTTAATGTTATCAGAGTGATAATTCTGACCAACCTGTGACAATAATATGAGGACACCACATATAGTATGGGGAGGATGACTGGAGTAAACTTGAAGAATCCTTTTGATAAAAGCCTGATCAAAGAAAAAAGCAAAACAGAGAGATGGCTCGATGATAATAAACAAAAAAGTTAATGAAAATAAAACAAAATACATATTCAAATTTAAGTACTAGTAAATATATCCTACAACATTGTGACCAAACTTGACTATATTGATTTATCATTAAGAAATCTATCAGCATAGATTATTCTTTTACATTCAGTCAATATTAGTCACATATAAAGGACTAATTATTGTAGCCATATCAATAGCAAAAAATTAATGTAGTCTGGTAAAGATAATTTATGAGATCTCCAATAGTCTGGTACAGCAGCTTATTAATGATATAGTCCAGTAGTATGGTATATATATATATATATATATATCAAGTATCAATATCAATACCTTTATTCTTCTGTCCACAACATCTGACTTTAAACTTTTGAACAAAAGGTTTAGAAAGATTCCTTGTTTAGATGAGCTGTGCAGGGCTGGATCCACCAACTTACGATACAAACACATGAAATAGCGATCTGAAGCACTAGCGCTGGGAAGGGGAAAAAATGAAACAGAAACATCATTAGTATGGAACTGTGGTTCCCAGTTTATGAAAAAATATTACCCCATATTCTTAGTTAAAGAGACCCAAGAATTAGTAAATAAAACAATGTCTAATCAAACAAAGTATTTGTAATACTATCTTTCAATAAGCTACAAATCTATAGTGCTAATCTTTTAGTTGATATCATATATAAATCAAAGTTATGGATTAACCAACAAGAACTATTAGCATCAATCCTAAATGGGTTCCTCCATGTCTAACTATATCAAGGCTAAGAAGTGCACAAAGTCACACCAACATACCTAGTGTCTGTAACTTGATGCAATAACATCAACGCCTGGACACCAGTGTGAAAGTTGACAGATGGGATGATTTTATAAATGGCATCTATTTGCTGGGCTATCTCCTCTTTGTTGTCTTCAATAGAAACAAATTTACAACTATCTTAAAGATTTAGAAATTTTAGTTTATTCAATTCAGCATGAATGAGCTCTGTGGAGAGCACTTGCCAACCTATGCGCCAAACAGGTTACATTAGCACAAATCAACTTTAAAAGTAAGATAGTACACTTTAATGTTCTGAACATTAAAAATCACAAAATACTGTGAATAGAATATTGACTAAACTTTCAATATCTGTACAGCCCTGCACAGGACACCAATGTCATCATGATTTCAGTGTTACACCAAAGAGGAAATATAGAGCTGTGAAATGGACATAATGGCTTCAGCCCAGCAGTGAAGGACTAGAGCGAGCATTAAAAGGAAGATGTTTTCTCCACCAATGGAAAATAAAAAAACTATCATGAGTAGACTGTCCAGTCGAGTTGTGAGAGACTAGCAGGTTAAGGAGTCAAATTTTAAGTGAGACCAGGAAAGTGAAAGGTGTGGTGGTGGGAAGGGAAAATGTTTCTGTTATTGACATTTTGGATGTTCACCTAGTTCTGCTATGTTAGCTGTAGGGTCACATAGTGGTGGAACAATACCCACTATACTTCACTATACCCAAGCTTAAAGAACCATTGCACCACCACCATATAAAAACAACCTAAAAATTGGAGTTTGTCTCCTGGACAATGGTGTAATGAAACTGGACACTGAAAACGGATCTTCAGTAAATATCACAAGAAACAGACCCAATATAAAAATATGAATCTTCCAAAAGTACAAGCCTTGCCATGTTCTTGCCATGATGAGAAAGACACCTACCTTTAGCATACACATATGCTCTGTTGACTCCTGTCAGCAATGCACTCATCATTTTGTTGTCTACTTCTGACTTTTTCAAAAAATTCTTGAAGAAAGAAAGAAATGAATTGGTACTAAAATGTATCCATAGCAACTCTGTTACAAATATTAAAGCAGGAGAGTAAGAAATATTAGGTCTATTTATTTACTCAGCATTGATAGGTTTCAATGGTTGAGATGGTTTGGGGTTAGGTGATAGAAATCACAAGGCAATACTATAAAACTATCAAATAAACAAATCTAATGATTACTTGGCTGTCATGAGGAAGAGTGAATGATTGCTTGACTATCAGGAGGAAGAGTGAATAATTATTTGACTGTCAGGAAGAAAGAGTGAATGATGATTACGGAGATCAATTAATCATAGAATGATTTTTAGATTTCAGCTTTATTAACTTTAAGGGTAGAAGAGGGTCTTTAAGGGAAATAAATAATTTTTAGACTAAAACTAAATGGTCACAGAAGTGAACAAAAACATCATAAACTATAGCAGCATTAGCTGCTTTTATTTGCACTTGTAAGAAGAATAAGGAGAAATACAGTTCCCATAATCTAAATGCAAACTTTCTGCCTACCTGAAAGAAATAAAAGTAAATCTGAATAAGCTGTGATGCTAGCTCTGCTTCTGTCTCACTCAGTCGTATTTGAGCCAGGTAACATATGGCATAATATCTACAATAACAACAAACAGTTGCATGAGACAAAGAGCAATAACAATTAATATGTCCACAATAATTTGATACAAAATAATTAACATTTTCAGACACATTCTTACACAAGAACTGTGCATTAGATATTTTAAATTCTGAAAAAAAATTTGATCTCATTTTTTATTTTTAATATATGAGAAGTAATTAAATCATATGTAATCAATAATAATTTCTTTGCATAATCATAACAACTCATCATTTGAACAAAAGCACTGAAGTGAAAAAAAAAAATTAATCTTTTATTTGAATGGTAAGAAAATAAATATCACAGACTCTATCAAACTTTTGTGTCAAAAGAAAAACAACAGACAAGAAACATGTAAATGTCAACAAAATAAAGACAGAAATAGTTTACTGTGCTCGTTGAGTAACATTTGGTCTGTGCAAGAGTTGCTGCACTTCTCGGACAATGACAGTCTTCATTCTCGGGTGCTCATCAACTGGACACAAGAAACAGGAGATTTTAGGATTCATTTTCAATAGAATTTGTTTACTTAGCAACATAAAAGAGATTTTTTTTTAAATAAGTCCTAAGAATAATATTATTTAGAGGATCTGGAAGGGTTTGAATTACATCTTAGTGGATGCAAGGCTTTTCAATGGAGATTATAGGATGTCTTTGAATTCAATTCTGCATCCACAGGCTAAAAAAAGCAGTTTGTCATTTTGCTGATTTTGTTTTCACAGAATTTGAAAACATGTACATCGATCATCCTTCAAGTCTTAAAAGGAAATAAATTACTGAACATAGCTTGACTTTACATATTGAAAAAAAAAAATTAATTTAATTGTGAAGGAGATTTTTATTAAATTATTTCCCCCTATTTTTTATTAAATTATTTCCCCCTATTTTTTTTTAAATTATTTCCCCCTAGTTTTTGTTATAAACCCTGAAACTTCCAAATTCAATTTTTTTTTCTATCCACAAGTTTCTTCCTTTTTTAATTATGGGAAAGAAAGAAATAAGTACATCAGAAAAATTCCAAACCTAATTTTGTCAGAAGGTAGATAGCTTTAGACTTGATCATCGGGTCTCCAAGCTTATTTACCAACATTGGAAGTAGAACCTGTGGGTAGACAAATGAACAACTTTATACCAACACTGACACTTCTGCTTATGACACATATGTAAATGAGCTGCATTAAAACCTGAACCAAATGAAATAAAACAAAACTCACATTTTCTTGCTCTGGTTTGTTGGACAACAGTTTATGTATTGTGCCTAGTGAAAATACCAAATAAGCATTGATTAAGAAAGTCAATTAGGAGTTTTTGTTACTGAACCTTTTTTTTTACACAACATTTAACCTATATTTCAAATCTAGATACGTAATAAGAATGTTATTCAATTGATGCCTATGAGGAGTACTCAAGATGAAGTGCACTTGACTAGAAAAGGAAAAAGTGACAAACAAAAATCCCAGGACTCTCACTTAGCAACAAAATGTTGGATTCTTCAGTAGATAAAACACAAATTTAAAAAGTAGTTCAAAACACTTACTCAAAGCTTTTTCCTTCATAGCTTGTAGAGTATCAAACGAAATTTCCTACAAACAAACAATATGTAAGGCATTTAGCTAGTTTTCTTATTAACTTATCTACTTAATAAAAATGTTAATTAACAAACTAGTGTTATGGATTAAAGGCAAATAAAAAATTACAATTCTCAATAACCCTAGCAACAAGCATTTGCTTATATCACTGTTGTTTGCATCAAACTAGTTAATTGCATGTAATGAGTTAAGCTAGCACTCACCCCTAAAACTTTGATGAATTCGGTATATTTTTTCTTCAACTGTGCTTCAAAGTACCACATGACCAGATACCTGTCTCTAGCCTCCATGGAACCTTCACTCATTTCTTGCAACTCAAGCAAAGGTTGCTGAAACCAGATAATTAAATAATATTTCAATAAGTAAGAAAACAATTAAAACCCAGCACAAGACAGAAATATCTTAAGTAGCTCCATAGTAAAGGAAACTAAGTAAAGGTTCCCTTTCAGACCCTAGAATCTATGGAGCAAATGATTTTAATCTCATATGTGCCAAGCACAATGACCAATCCAATTGCTTTTTTTTTTTTTCAAATTTACATCAGTTACCTATTAGAAATATGAGGCGCAGTGGCTGAGCAGTAAAGCGTTTGGCTTCCGTACGGTGGTGTGGGGATCGAATCCTGATGAATACTGGGATTATGAATTTCAGGATCTTCAGGCGACTCTGAGTCCACCCAGCTCTTATGGGTACCTGACATTTGTTGGGGAAAAGTAAAGGGCGGTTGGACGTTGTGCTGGCCACATGATACCCTTATAAACCATGGGCCAAAGAAACAGATGACCTTTACATCATCTGCCCTATAGTCCAGAAGGTCTAGATCTGAAAGGGAAACTTTACGTTTACATATTAGAAATGGATGGAATCATGGGCATCACAAAATCCAGAAGGTCAAAACCACAGTCTCCACAATGATATGAACTGGAGAACCCTCAAATTGAAAGTTAAGGTATTTACCACTATGCATCTAAGAGGGTCCATAGATCTGGTGCATATTCCAGGGCAGTACGGGAGACCTGAGGTCTCCCTGCCCTGTTTTTCATTTGGAGTTCATCTCAGGTGCATGAAACTATGTAACTTGTTTCCTGCCAAGAACTATTAGGCTGACATGCTCAAGATGAATGACAATCTTAGTATAGACTCAGAAGCAGTAAACTTTGTTGCAATGTAATTATCTTCCAACAATCTTAAAGTATACACCAACAATCATACCTATTATCCTTAAATCAGGTTGCCACTAACTACTATCAAAACAACTAGTTGGGCATTAGGCATATCACTCGAGTTACCTCCCTTCACTTGAGTTTACCTCCCTTGTATCACATTAAAGCACCTCTATGTTATTTTACTGCATTTAAAAATAAATACTATCAAAATATTTTAACGCCAGCAGGTTTCACAGAGACTTATGGCAACATTTTAAACTGAAACACTAACAAAAAAAGTAGAGAAGCAAAATAAGAATTTTGCTGTTTGGCCAAAAGTCTTTGGTTTGAATAGAAATTGGAACATACTTGAAAAGTAAAAAAAAAAAAAAAAAAACATTTATAAATAAAATTTCAGTTTCTTCTATAACATCAGTAAGGGGAACACATGCTGGGTAAAAACTTAAGTTAAAAAAAAACAAGCACAAAAAAAAAATGTATTATTACTACACCTCTAAAATGTTAAAACTTAAAGAAATTGTATATTTAGACAGAAGAATAACAAACACAAACAGAATATAATGTTTACTTACTTAGTGCAACTAAAATATAAATAAACACCAAAAAAAAAGTTTTGACTTGCCTGATTAAAGGTCCTCAATTTTCTATTGTCTGGTAAGAGCCCAGTAAGGTACAAATCTCGCAGAGTATCTGATAATAAAAAATAATAAAAATTATATATATATATACTATAAAATTGAATGTGAAGCGTATGTATGTATGTATGTATGTATGTATGTGTCGAATAGAAATCAAAAACGCTTGACCAATCTTGATTAAACTTGGCAAAAATGTTCCTTCGGTACTAACTTAGACTGTAGTGTATGTATTGTAGCCCTAAAACAAACTAAAGACCCTTAAAAAAAATAAAATTGACTGACTCTATTACATCTATACTATTTTATGGATCTAGGCTTTCTTTACAATGTTGACATGAGAAAAGATCAAAAGGATTTAGATCTAGATCTAATTTTAAGAACTACACTTTGCACTTATAGTTTTATATATATATATATGTATATAATATACATATATAATCAGAAAAACACTAGAAAAAAAAAAAGATAAGATTTGTACCTCATCTATGTAAATCTATGTATACCGATACACATTTAAAAAACTAAAGACACACAACTACGGACTATAAACCTGCAATGAGATCTGACTGTAGACACAAGTACACATTTTAAAAAAGCATGTACAAAACTAACCAACGGCCATCATTGCTTCCCTTTTGCCCTTTTTACTGGACATGGAAATCAGGGTGTCCAAACTGGCCATGTTATGGAGTGGAGATTCTTGAATCAAAAGTGTCAGAGCAGCCATCTTGTCAGACAATGTACCAGAACTAAGTACAGTTTTCAGCCATCTGGCTTCAGAGTTCTTGACATTTTCTCTCTCTGTAAATTTGTAGACCAAAAAAAAAATAATCTTAATGAAATCTTTAAAAAATGTACAAGTTTATCAAGAATATGACAATAAACAAAATGCCCCCCCCCCCTCCCATTTAATGATTCTTCTTTAATTTAGAGAGACTTAAATGTTTAGAGAAGTATTAATAAGGATCAAAGAGAATTGGTTGAAGTTCATTTGGTGTTGACCTTTCAGACACAAACATTCAAAACTTTCCCTACAAAGCCCAATCATAATCAAGCAAATGGTTCCTCAAGAAAGTCTAACAGGCAGAATTTTATTGACAAAGATAAGATGATTACTTATTAAGCATTTTAGGAGATTCTACTAAAATCTACTCTAAGCATATTTATTGACTGGTTACCCTAGGCAACTTAACATAAAAGAAAATATAGTTATTTCTTATACTTACGCTTAGAATATACTAGTATTTCCTCTTCAAACAATTTTTGGGCCAGTTTTTCTGCTGTGTCAACCAATAGTTCATCAGGTGGGCCATCAGGTAACTGGGTGGCCTAAAAAACAATAGTACTCAAGTCATGAATGTGACTTTGCCCTTCTTTATCAAAAGAAAATTTCTCTCTTTACTACTTTTTTTTTCTGAGCCTACATTTTGTTTTTTAACAGCGCTTTATAAATAAAATTATTATTATTAAAACGTACACTAAGTAAGATGCCAAATGAATCTGAAATGTAACTCAGTTAAATTGTATACTTCATGTAAAACTTAAGAACCATGTTTTAATTAGAAGCAGTTCATTTGAATTTCAAAAGGATGATTCACCATTAGAAAAATATATGTGAATGCAATGCTTAACTGACAGTATGTATGCTATCAGATTACATTCTCTTCACAAGTAGGTAAAAAAAAAACATACTGAGCCATGGCAAGAATTACAAGCTATTGGATAACGATATTACTGTCTTTTACTAGAAGGTTACATTTTTATAGTAAAACTTAAACTTACTTCTTCTATCCTCCAGGCCTGACCAGGTTTAAGAAGCAGGTATTTCCTGGATGTCACAGGTTTTAAAAAGTTCAATGCAGATGTAATCTTGTTCTTGTCCACAAAACTCTTTGGTTTTTGAGGAACAACCCCTGAGTGTAATGGTGTCTTTGTTGCATTTTTTTGTTGCGCACCCTTTTTTCCAGACTTCTGTGTCTCATTATCCTTGTTAACTGTTTTCTGCTTTGGTGTTTTACTTTTGTCAGGAAGGTGTTTTTTTTCATCTAATTTATTCGTTTTAGATGGAATTGATTCTTTTGTTTTGGATGTAATGGAATCTTTTGTTTTAGATACAATGGGTTCTTTTTTCTTTTCATTTGAATCATTCACTTTGGCTTTGTCTTTCTTCTGTGATTCTTTGATTTCAGTAGGTCTAAATTTTTGTACTCCTAACTTTTTTAAGAACGCAACAATCTAAAGAGAAAAATAATAATTTTATAAATAATTGTAATAATCTTTTTAAACCAATTTAGAAAAAAAAAAAGAATTCTGATAGAATATATCAGAGAGTTAAAAAAGAAAACAGAAAATTTGATCTATTATTTCATCAACTATTCTGTTGTTTATAGTAAATAATCCTGCATGTGGCTTTTTCTTTGATATAAAACATTAATGCATAGAACTACTTTAATGTATTCACAAATTGACCTGATTTTGATAAAAGTAAGATTCCTCGTAGAGTTTTCTTGAGATATGAAGATTGCTTTCTTTTATGATATAAGCTAGAAAGCAAAAAAGTTTTTTTTCCCTGTAAATACCATTTAACTCAACATAAAAAGATATCATTAACAATTAAATCATAACAATTATGACAAATACCTCAGATTCAGGAATATCATTCCCAGTAGCTTCAACATCAAAAGACTCCTCTTCAACATCTTCCACTCCTTTTAAAAGATCTTCATCTTCCTATGAAATTGTTTTTAAAAAAAAGGTGTATATGTTTATTTGATTCACAAAATTAGACTATAGCAGTTCTTATATGTATGAAAATGGAATATGAACATTAAAATTATGAAACAGAAGATATGACTGGCAAATTTCGCTACATGGAAGAAAATTATTTCTAAGAAAGTGCCTAAAAAATTTTGTGACACAAAAGAAACACTTGTGGATATCTTTTCAAGCAAATTATTTTTAAAATAACAAAGCATATCTAATGGGCTTTCTTTTTTTAACAAGTAATTAATTGATTAATTAGTAAATTTTTAAAATTGATTCATGCCTATGAATCATAGTGCAGAGTTTCAACTTGATCCAATAATGGTTGTGGGATAAATTGTGTGTACAAACTTTTTACATGACAGACAGACCAACATACAAACCGAGTTGATATATAAGCTTTGTAAAAAAAAGAAATTATTTATTCATTTGTTATGTTAATAATTGGGTGTGGGGTAAATTATATCTACACATATATCTCACTTTTATCTAGATGCTTTCTTGTATATATTCCAATAAGTTCTCATATTATAAACTTAAAAATCAATGTGAGTAAAAGCCCTGAACCTGTGGTGCCCAATACTTGGCTTTCCAGATCTGTTGAAAAGCATTTTTCTTCCTCATACCAGCATTATGGCCTACACCCTAGATGGCAAATCACTACTGAGTCCTATTTTCTATCAATCAGTATAGATCTATTCTAGATTTAGACTGAACTATTCATTTTATACCTTTACTTTACTTTTTATTAAATCCCACATTTTATTTTTTATTTCGACAAATTATTGTGTATTAATGTTTAGCATAATAATTGTGTAATATCAAATGAGGAATTATGATTCCTTCGGTTCTTAGTTAGTGTTTTGTTGGTTTGTTATTAATGGCTTTAATATCAAACAATATATTTTGTTTTTATCTTTGAATTATAATTAAATATTTTTTAAAAAATTAGGAGGAGCTTTTGAATAGCAAGATAGAAACATTATGCATAACAAATAGCAATAGTAATAGATAATTCTTACAGTGAAGTTGCAGTGATTCCCTTTATTCACTCAAAGTAAAGTAGTACATGATTTACAAGATAGAAAAAATAAAAACATGCCCTTATAAAGAATGCTACCTCTTCTTCAAAACAAACTTGCTAAACTAACAGCTAATGGGCAAGGGAGAGAAGAGTCATAATTTATAAAAGAAAGGGAAAAAGAAATTTCAGTGGAACACTTCAGCTCGAAAAGCTTTTGAAGAGCTGAAATGTGTTCTTAGTACAGCCCCAGTTTTAAAAGCAATTGACCACTCTAAACCTCTCATTTTGCATGTTGATGCA
>JADKLZ010000104.1:28813932-28845541 GCA_021533235.1 Biomphalaria straminea | reverse complement strand
CAAAAATTTAAGTCGCATCAGATGCAATATAGCATGGTAGAAAAAGAAGCACTGGGTCTTGTTTTAACAGTTCTTCATTTCAGCAACTATATTAATAGTACTTTGTATCCTGTAACTGTATACACAGATAATAACCCCCTAACTTTCGTTAACTGATACTTTTGTATTGTAAATAATGTTACACCGACTTTTTCCTCTTCTTTGGGTTAGAAGTGTTTTATAGACAAAAGGTAGATAATATAAAGCTGTTGTAATTTTTGCTATTGAAAAACTGTTTTCTTTGTAAACAAGTTGAATGCTTTGTGCATCATATAATTTCCCCACAAAAGCATTTTTAAGGGGGGAGGTGTGACAAGAGGGACAATAAGGGTATCTACTTTTATTTTATTTATATAGTTAGTCCCCTTTAGTACTTGATTTAAGTCCCTGTGAAATGTTTACAATTGCCACTCTCTTTGTCTTTGAGCTGACCAGTGTAGTTGTAACTAAATCTCTATATTTTTAACTAATACTTGTGTTGTTGTCAAGTGCTATTACTGTGTAACTCAAGAGGAGTGTGCCACTGTTATGGGAAGAGTGCTTCGATAATGAGCTAAGTAGACTTTATTCATTTCTTAGTAATAAGTTGGTTTATGAGCTTATTTGTCTACTTAGTCTCTTATCCTCTCCTGTATTTTTTTCTTGTAAAAGACATCTTTTGTCTTGATATGAGACAGTATTATGTCTCATGGGTGACATTATTTGATTGTTATGACATGCATACTGTGTTATCTTATTGTAAACCATCGTTTTGGTTTTTGAGATGAGACACTATTGTGCCTCCGTGATGCCGGTTCTTTGATTATTTTGAACTGAACCTGTCCTACTATTTTGATTTGTTTCATTATTCCATTTTCTTTAGTGAGCCTTTATTTCCATTTATACTTTCCATGATCTTTTTTTTTTTTTTAATAAATTCTTTTTCTTTTGTTCAAACTGAAATCTTAGACTTATTACTTGTCTGCTCAGTAATTTTGTATATATCTGGAGGCTATAGTTAATAGCCTAGATAATACAATTTGGGACCACGAATTACCACTGGACTAACTTGCCAGTACAGCAGAGGTCACTGGTCTTATGACCTATCCCAATACAAGGTCACAAGAATCTACTACTTTAGAAAGTTTAGTTTTAAGAAAGCCAATTTTAAACATTAAGGATAAATTTGGTGCAGCTGGACATCTTTAAAATAAATTAAAGTTTTAAAGTTTTTTTTAAACATGTTCAATAAAGACGTGAAGTAGGTAAATCTAGCATTAAGGAACGAAATTATGGCATTAACATGAGAATTTGTTTTCTCATTAGACTTTAGACTTAGAAGAATTTTGTTGTCTCAGTGAGAGTTTTTTATCTTTGAAGAGTCTTTCTCAATGTGAGAATTTCATTACAGTCACAGTGATTACTGACTAAATTACTGTCAGTAGTGTCAGTCACTGTCATTTCAGTGTCATAACTGTCATGAACAGTCATGACAATAATAACATTTTTAAAATCAAAATTACGTCAATTACAACATTTGTCACATTATACCTAGGAGAAAAAAAAATGGAAGAGCGGATATAAAAAATGACTGATAAAGTTGAGATTGCGTTTTGATTTTTTTTTTACATAGGCCGCGCTTGGAAATGTATTAAATTTATTAACGAAACAGGAGAAGTTTTAAAGTTGTGTTATCAATTACTTTAGACAATGGCCTAATTAATGCTTAATTTCGATTTTTTGTTTAAAGTTATTTATCATTTTTAAATTTATTATCAAAAATACCCCTTTTTTGTTTTTAGCAATACAGGGTCAAGGAAATCCACCTATAATTTATATTTTTTTCTACATTAGGTATCATGCCTGGCTATAATTCTACCAAGTTTTATTGCGATATAGTGAGCGCAACATATTGAAAACTTAAATATACGGTTAGCATTGTGGGTTATGGGATTTACAGTTTTTGATAAGAAAATTTCACCCTAGACGTAAAACCAATTCAGGCCATATAAGGCCTAATATTCTGGATATATTCAAATTGTTTTTACTTTTTTTTAGCAAGCACATGAATTTTAAAGCACATTTGAAAAAAAAAAATTGTTTCAGGCGATTTTGATCCCAATTTTTAATTTTCTAAAAAATTTTTGCCATCACAATGCCGGCATTTTGTCCATGGCTATCTTACATTTCTTGTGGATCTAGACCTGATAATGTGTTTATTTCATCAATATTTTAAATATTTACATTTTAAACAAGTTAATTTCATGAATATAAATAAAAATAGATTTGTGAGCTAGAAATTTACTACGAATACTAGATCTACTATAAAATTTCGTTAATAAATTTAATATTAATAAGTAGATTTTTTCTCCATGAAACTCAAATCCAACTTTTTAACTTTTTGAGCGGGGGTGTCTCGCCCGCTGAGTGACTGAGCGAGGCGATAACGCGTCATCTTACTAGTTCCATGTCAAATGTTATGTCAAAATGATACAAAAAAAATCATAACTTTCTAACTGTTTAAGTCTAAAGATACAGTCATAATTTATATATAATATATATATTATATAAACCATTGTTTGGAAAGTTCTTTTAAACTTAAAGTATTTTATAAATTAATGATGTAGCTACGTGAAATCCCGCAAATTCTCATGCCCAAAAATACAGTAAAATCTTGAGAGGGGGGTTTCCTTACTTCTAACATAGGTCTTGGTTTGAAATCGATTATGCTCAGTATATGTAAAGATATTGCTTAAAGAAGTGAATTTGATTACTTTTGATGATGAAGAACATTTTTGTTTTTGAAAATTTTTTGAAAAATATAATATTTATATTAATATTTTGCATTGAAAGTATATACATTTTTATTTTTACTGATACTCATTTATGGTAAGTCGTCAAGTGTTGAAATTTTTCCTGCTAATAGTACATGAGTCTGGCTATATTCCTACCAATTTTCAGATCGATCTATTGCTAGCATCATCCAAACTATAAAAAAAACAATATTGCACTGACCCCAATGGACTTTTCCAGTTTTTTTTTTCATAGAAGATATTGTGTGTCAACAACAAGTGAAATTATAATCTTGTATCAGATATTATTAGCTATATATTTAGATACGTTTTAAAGATTTTGTTCCTTGCGATTTTTTTAAAAACGCATTTTAAAAAAAATTGTTTCAGGCGATTTTAATCCCACTTTTTAAATACTATGGGTTTTTTTGCCATCACATCGCCGCCATTTTGTCCACGCCTCTCTGACATTTTTGTAGAGATCTAGACCCGATAATTTGTTTATTTCATCGATATTTGCATTTTAAACAACTAAAGTTCATAAATATAAATTAGATACGATTTGTGAGCTAGAAATTTACTACGAATGCTAGATCAACTATTAAATTTCTTATTTAATAAGTAGATTTTTTCCTCCACGAAACTCAATTTACTTTTTAAGCGGTGGGTGTGTCTCGTCAGTTCTCGAGAAAGCCCTCGTCTTCGTTTGTCTGTGACAACAATGTTAGTGCAAAACGAACCAAAAAAAATTTATAACTTTCTAACTGTTAAACATACAGTCATAATTTATACACCATTGGCATTGGAAAGTTCTTTTAAAGTATTTTTACCATGTACTAACGAAAAATTGTTTTTTCTAAGATAATTTTTTTATTTCACATCCCTAAATGATGTACTAACGAAAAATTGTTTTTTCAAAGATAAATTTTTTATTTCACCTCCCTACACATTACTAATAATGTAATATCATTACTTTAGAGATTCAGATTAGTAATGATTAGTTAGTGACACTATACACTATTACTAAACACTATTACTTACTATTACTCAGTATTAGACTTAGTCTAGAATAATTTAAAATTTATAATTTATAATGAAATTCAAGGTGTTTTCCAGGTTTTCAAGGTGGCTACGAACCCTGAATTACAGTGAATTATAGACTTTTTAAGGGGGGTTTCCTTACTTCTAACATAGGTCTTGGTTTGAAATCGATTATGCTCAGTATATGTAAAGATATCATTGCCTAAAGAAGTGAATCCGATTACTTTTGATGATGAAGAACATTTTTGTTTATGAAAATTTTTTGAAAAATAAAATATTTATCTTAATATTTTGCATTGAAAGTATGTACATTTTTATTTTTACTGATACTCATTAAAATCATTAATGGTAAGTCGTCAAGTGTTGAAATTTTTCCTGCTAATAGTACATGTGTCTGGCTATATTCCTACCAATTTCTTGTAGATCTAGACCCGATAATTTGTTTATTTCATCAATATTTGCATTTTTAAACAACTAAATTTCATAAATATAAATTAAATCCGATTTGTGAGCTAGAAATTTACTACGAATGCTAGATAGTAGATCAACTATTAAATTTCTTATAAGTTATTTAATAAGTAGACTTTTTCCTCCACGAAACTCAATTCCAATTTTTTAACTTTTTAAGCGGTGGGTGTGTCCAGTCAGTTCTCGCGAAAGCCCTCTTGTTTTCGTTCGTCTGTGACAACCAGTGTTAGTGCAAAACGACACAAAAAAATTCATAAACATAGTCATAGTTTATACACCATTGGAAAGTTCTTTTAAAGTACTTTAATGATGTACTAATGAAAAATTGTTTTTTCAAAGATAATTTTTTTATTTCACCTCCCTACGGGCCTACAAATAGTGATCATTAGACTTAGACGGATTAGTCAAATTAGTGAAATTAGTCTCAAATTAGTGTAGTTTAAGTTATGCTTTTTTTTTTATTTGTAAATTTAGATACCTATTGACAACTATTGTACTATTTGTAGCTTAGAATTTCGCAATTAGATTTGGATCTACTACCTTAGTAATTAAATCGTCTTCTGGATCTAGATCAGTTTTGATGCTTTTTACGTTTTGTTTTGGCCCGCGTGCAGATAGTTTCTTACTATTAGCCATCTTTAGTTTAGAAAATAATAATAAATCTGAAGTGATTTCCCCTTGTAAAGTACATAATTCTGATTCTATGTTCATAATCACAGACCTATATAGATCTATCTCACATCTACAGCACAGTGTTTCTCAAACTGTGTGCCGCGGCACACAGTTTGCCGCCGAAGATTTGCAGATGTGCCGTGGGAGTTTTCAGAACGCCACACGTGCAGCGTTACACAGATCTGCCTACTATTAAATTTTTTTTTACGTTGCGATGACATCTCCACTTGCAACGACAAGTAATAGTAGTGGATCGCTCCATATTGTCGGAAAGGGGTGTTAGCTATTCAGGTTATGGAATATTCCACTGTACATTATTATAATGACTCAAATGTAGTCCGTGTTAGTAGACGCACAGCAGTTCTTAAATTGGTAACGATAATAATAAGCGATGTGTTTCATGTAAATTGTTTAGATGTATTCTAATAACAAATTATCAATAAACATTATTCATTGTTATCCACGGAGAAACACTTTAGCAAGAATGAAAAAGCGAAAGCGTTAAATTAAAAGCAATGAACCAAACAAGGTACAAATAAATTACATGGGATATGGTTTCATATCTTCGTGACCTGAAGATTCCTCATTGCCATTCTGTCTGATCTGCAATGCAACTCTGTCGATTCGAATGAGGCGCTTGTTCCAAGCAAATTGAATAGACTCTTAGTAACAAAACATCTAGCTTTAAACGCACAACCGAAGAAATGCTTCGAAAACATCAGGGCTCAACAAAATAGACAAGCTAAGAAACGTACAAATTACCTAAAGGTGTCAGAAAAATTTGCAAGTTATAAGGTTGCTCAGTTATTAACAAAACGCAAGAAAGCATACACAAAGGCTGAATCAGTTATTGCACAGCTTTAGCAATAGTTGTTGAAACGATCGTTGGAACAGATTTCGACGAAAAAGTTATAAAAGTTCCTTTGTCAAATGATACCATCACGCGCTAAATTGAAGACTTATCGTCAGATTTACAAGATCATATCTGCGAACACTTCGACGTGTCTGACGATAAAGTGTCTTTGATGTGGTCTAGCTTTTATTCGGTTCATAAAGGATGAAAAATTTATCAACGAATTCTTATTTTGCAAAGACTTACAAACTACGACCAGAGGCGATGATATTTTCAATGTGGTGAACGAAAACATTTTGCTCTTCAAACTACAGTGGTTTGCACCGATGGCTGTCCTTCCATGCAGGAAAATAGAAAGTGATTCTTTACTCTTGTGCGTCAAGAAAATCCATATGTATTAGTTGTTCAATGCATGATCCACAGAGAAGCTCTTGCCTTTAGGTCTTTGCCGAAAGATTTGATATCTGTTCTGGATCAAGTGATCGAAGCTGTAAACTTCATCAAATCTCGACCGCTTGCAACCCGAATTCTCTCTCAACTCTGTGAAGCAATGGATTTAGGCTACAAATGTCTCCTGTATCACAGCAACGTTCGTTGGCTCTCCAGTGGAAAGTGTTAAAGTGTGTCGTCCAACTCAAGGCTGTGCGGATTTCATTCTTAGAGGCTGCAAAAAGACTTTGGATTTTCTATTCATGACGAAATCTGGTGGGTTAAGGTGACATTTCTCTCTGATATATTTGACAAATTAAATTCATTGAATTTATGGCTTCAAGACCATCAGAAACCATCATCTCTGCATCCTCAAAACTGAAATCGTTTGGTGAAAAATTGTTTTGTGGCAAAGTGAGATCTCGAAAGGAGTCTTCCACTGCTTTCCTACTTACAATGAATGTGCTTCAAACAAAGAAATCAACCCTAAATTCTGGACCTTTGACACACCTGCAGTCAGCATTGCAGTATTACTTTCCAACAGTTGAAGTAATGAATATGAATGGGTCAGCTATCCATTCGGAAACAATGACTCTGCAAATCTTACAACTGAAGAAGAGCAGCTCATTGATTTAAAAAACGATGCAGTTCTTAAAGTCAAGTTTGCCGAAAAAAGCTTGGATGTGTTTTGGATTTCAATCAACAAGTTATATCCTGCAATCAGTTTAAAAGCAATAAAAATAAGTCTTTCCATCTGTATCTTCATGGTTTTGTGAGTTTTCAACATTGATTGAAATCAAATCTAAAAAAAAAGAGACTTCTTACAATACACGATGAAATCCGAGTTTGTTTGTCGACTTTGGAGCCTCGATTAGATCGTATTTGCTCTATAAAGCAAAAACAGGCACACTCTTTGCATTAAATGCAATACTTAAAAACAGGAAAATCTTTTTTTTTTAAATTCTAAAAAAAAAAAATTGTTTCTCGTCGTGGTGTGCCGCGAAATTTTTGTAGTTTTTTTACTGTGCCGACAGACAAAAAAGTTTGAGAAACACTGTACTAGCAGCTAGAAGCCGTGCTACGATTCTGTTAAAATAGTTGATATACATGATATATAGGTCTATATATTAATTTTGTGTGCGTGTGTTTTTGGCTGAACCACTCTAAAACCCATCAATAAAACTCCCCGGATTATAACGCCCCAACACATTTTTCTAGTCCTCAAATTATGTGTCCTTTTTTTTCCATATTATAAACGAAGGTCCCGCTATTATCAATTATAGAGTAGGCTATGCACAAACAATTCTTTTGCCCAATTAGTGGTAGCCTTTCATCTCCCTGCAATATAGTGCCCCGTCATATAGGCTACACATTATTTTCAAATTTCAATTCCCACGGAACCGTTTGGAAGAAGAAACATCTCCCGAACATCGCATAGGCCTACAACTTATCCCACTCTTTAGGCCTACATATTTATTTTGTCAGCCGTTGATTTATGGTTCTTGAGATTCGAAGCACCTTAATTATTTAACCTATATAATATATATTCTACATAGTTCTAATAAAACGGCTGACCTTGAATTCTAAGTTACCTTTAAAACGGCCCGCATTACAACGCTACCCAACAGGTAACACAATTTTAATACTAATCCTCAAATTCTATAAGTCCCCTTTATTTTTGTCTCTTTACACATGTATTTTTATTTTGTCGTTGATACATCTAGACAGGCACATTATATTAGGCTTATTTAGAATAACAAATTGTATCTTCCAATGAATGGCTAGTGTTGAATTCTAAGCGCGCATAACTATATACAGGATATCCGTGCTACTGTTGAGATAGCTGGTAGAGGCCGATGTGTATATCGCCTTGAACACTTTTAAATTCTGATTTGATGGTCTATGATTTCTCATTCGATTTATTTATCGTGGCAAAATATGTAGGTCACAGCTGGGGCTGCACATCCACGGGAAATACTGTATTCCTCACTAATCTTCGGACTCGAAGACAAGCCTTATTATTATCATTTCTTGTAATGCTTAAATAGTGCAAGTGCAAGGAGTCTTTCCAGTGAGATGGCATAATCAGGTCACAGATGACAGTCCAGCTAATTATTACACAAGACGGTGCGCCAAAATGTTCACAAACGTCTCTATTTATTCACTCTTTACTGAATGCAAGGCAGAAGTAGATGTCCGTCGCCATTATCAGAAACGTGATGCCAAGGCAGGAGGCGGGCTCGTTGGTCTTGGCTGACTACCCACCTGGGAGGGATTTTCCTAAAATTTGCTTAACTAGAAAATAGTTACAATTTAAGGTTATTTTAACACTTACACTCTCTTACACTTGTATATATTGAAAATAATTACTGTATACTAGGGTCCTGTTACCCAATAAAAAAGATAACATGTGCAACATAGTGTAGGCCTAAAGTTATACATAAGTAAACAAAAATTAAAAATATAAAATAGTAAAGTAAGCCTTTTTTTTTTTACAAGAACTTATCGTATATGGCCATACATTTTGAGCCATATAACAATATCTTCGGGGCTCGCAAAGACCTTCCTCCAGGGAACAGTAGGCCTACTTGGAAAAAGAAGAAGAGGCAGACAGAGAAAGCGATGGGAAGACAACATTAAAGAATGGACTGGCCTACCAATGAAAGAAGTTCTAATCAGGGCAAAGGATAGAGAGGAATGGAGAAAGACGGTCTTCAGGTCTTGCTTGGTGCCCCAACGGTCCACCAGACTAAGGGATATGTAACAGGTATAATTTAACATCGTACAATATATATCTTAGAAAAGTTAAAAATGATTAGAGGTTTATTAAAAGAGTATCGATTCTATGTCATAGTATTTAAACACATATGTGCAGTGATCCCCCAAGACCAGCTGACCCTTTGATGTATTGATAAAATTTAGATCAAGAACCAACTACTTTCACTTTAATGACAAGTACGTGCTACTGCAATTATACAAGTTTGCAACTTACACATAAATATTTAACTTACAAAAACGAATCTATTAAAAAATTAGTTTATTTAGACCTACATCACTTTATAGTAGGCCTTTTGTTCTGTATGTATCATGATCATTTATAGGTACATCTTGCTTTTATAATTTGGCCGAATAACTTATCTTGGTTGGTAGTTGTGCTGGCCACATGACACCCTGCTCGTGAACCATTGGCCAAAGAAACAGATGACTTGCGAGTTTAAGAGCCAAATGTAAGGTTATAGTCTGAAAGGAAAACTCGGCTACTTTATAAGTCTTTAGACATCTAGTACACCGTAAGTGACCAGGTAACTTGCGAGCTAAGCGTAAAGTTATTGTCTGCTTTACTGTATCATAGTTGCATGTTGTAAGATGATTGTGATCAACACATATCCACGTGTTAAATGTTGCACATTGTAAACAAGCTATTTAAAGTTACCCATTACACTTGAAGAATAGCAGCCCACTTCTAGCAGTCATTTGTGCATCATCGTACTTAACAAACAGGAATAAGTTACTTTGGCAGTATAGAACTGAATCTGGTAGATCAGTGATGCCCAAACTACGGCCCGCGAAGTGGTTCCACCCGGCCCGCCGAAACGACGGCACAAAAAGTAGAAAATCCCGTCTCCAAAAAGGTTATTTTACGTACGGTAGGGCCCAAACTTTTTTTTTCTGATTGGTACAATGACCAATACCATTCTGTTTATGAAATGGGACTAGACGTATAATCTAACAGGAAAAGTGAACAGTTCCTTACGTTTTTATGGAACATGATAATAAGCCAATAGATTTTATTAGTAAAGAAAGTGCGGTTGGTTAAAAAAAACAAACAAACATGTGGTAGCATTCTTGATTTGGCCGCGAATAAAATTTAAACCATGCCTTGAGATTGAAGGATTGAATAGTTGTCAAAAAAAGATAAGAAAATGAGTCTGTGGTTAAGCTAGCTATAACGTTGATTACATTTTAAGTATCGAAATGAAGTCATTTATTCCCGAAAGACAGAAAAGAAGATAAACTTCAAACATATCACTAATGAATGTAAGTGCTAGATCCACGGGTTTTAGTTTTAGTTCCATTTCATTACGTTTTTGTATCTTTTCGGTCATGTGGCCCGCGACATGAGTGTCGGAAATTAAAATGGCCCGCAGGTCGAATTAGGCTGGGCACATCACTGTGGTAGATGATGTCATTTCGTTCAGAGAGTACACAAGTTCAAAAATACCAAATACAACCTGACAATGGAAAGTAAACATTCATGTTGAACATAAAGATTTTTTGTTTTAGTTTATAATACCTTGAGAAAGTTAATAATACAAAACTTATTATTACTGTTTACATTGAATCCTTTCCCTAAGAACACAATTCTTGCTTTTTTTCTATAAAGTATATCTCTGAGAGTGCTCCTTAAGTCTTTGTCTTGACATTAAACATGTGAAACAAAACCATCAACTCCATAAATGAACAGGTATTGTTTATTGAACGACCTACACATAGAAATACTGATCAATTGCACTAGCTTGTTCAGAACCACCTGACCAACAGTACGCTGTCTGCCAACTTATTTAGAAATGTCTGTCAAAAACAGTACAAAGTCTGCCAACAAAGATTACTATGTTAACAGCAATGCACTGTCTGCAAATGACAACACACTGTTAACGATCAACTTTCTTGCTACATCAGTTCACTGTCTGTCAACAAAAGAACGGTCTTAAGAACAGCACACTGTCAGAATACAACAGTACACTGCCAACAAAACAAACAATATTGCTCTTAGGTGTCATGAACATACAAGAAAAAAAAAATTGCCAAAAAGAAAAATTGGTAAAAATTGGCAAAATATTTTGTTTAGATTTTTTTGAAAAGGATTTATTGGATGGTAAAACATCAAAATGCTCAAATTCCTTTCTAGATGTGTTAACAATCAAAAATAAATAGTTGAATCATAAGTTTGAATAATAGTAATAACAATAGTAATGTTGAAACAATAAAAACAAAAAAAAAAACACATTTACTTTCATATGCGCACGCACATGTGCAAATTACTGACGAGATCATAAAGCGAACCAATCAAATCAGTTGTTTTCCCTACTGGCATGTGTGGTGGGAAAGTGTGGTTACATGAAAACACACAATGTTAAGACACTCAACCATTCATGGAGTGCTGAAGAGAGGAGGAGAGGTGAACAATTCAAAGTGTACATTAGGCCAAGTTTAGGGGGATGTAGAGGCTATTCAACAGTATTTCTCTATCAGCCACTGTTATTGAAAAAAAAAAAGTAAAAAGCAAGAGTCAATCTTCATTATACTGTAATTGTTAAGCATAGTGTTTTCTATGTCATAATTCTTTAACCCTTAAAATGCGTGTGGTAGTTAAGCCTCTAAACATCAGTATTGTAATTCCATGGTGTATGCACTCAGTGTAAAACAGTTCAGCACTTAAAGGGTTAAAGAATGAAATTAAAAGAAAATCCTCATTATTTTGTAAAATGTGATTGAATCATATTTTAAAAATTGGAAAAAGGAGTTCAACTCTTGTGGTTTCCATTTATTATCCTATTTTTTTTTTTACAATGTGGTTTCTACACTTTAAAAAAAATGCTCAACAAAAAATATATTAAAAGTAATGATAAAATATAAACATGTAAATACAAATATTAATGGCACTGAAAATATCCACAAAAAGTTCTAATTTTGAAATCAACATTAAAATATACAATATCAAATCAACTTCAATGTAACAAAATAAGTCAAATTTAATTGCTAATTCATTTCTAATACCATAAAAATGTACAGTTTCTTTTCTTTTATTAAAAATAATTAAAAAAGTGAGTAACAAGTATACAAATTGAAACTTTGTTCTTATGTTGCCTACCTGTTTAAACACTAACCACTGGATCACCTAAGATACAATAATAGTACTTATGAATGTTTCTTGTCAACCAATCAAAAATCAATCATTACAAGGACTAGTAAATATGAAACATTATTAGCTCTAAAGGTGCTTACCAATCTTTTCCCCTATGCGAACACCAATTATAATTTTGATGTTTTCAAATGTTAATTAATTTTTTTGTTTTTTTTTAACACGGATAGGATATTTGACAATTTGAATTACTTTAAAGCTGAAAATTACTATTAGGGCTTGTCATAACATTAAAAAAAAATTACCAATAACAATTTTAAAACCAATTCCATTGAATATAACAAAATGCAACTTTAAATCAACCAAATATTTTCAGTATTTTCATCACATGGATGTAAATGTTTTTAATTAGTCTTTTCTTCATTTTTCATTATACAACTGAATGAAAGTTAAAGGACATGCTGTTACAAATCTGCAAACATTCTATTTAGAAAAAAAAAAGCTTAAGAAAAAATATGGCCTAAATTACAGTCAAATTTAAAAACAAATTTAAAATACAAAAATTAAGGAAAACAATCTAAATATCTAAATCACAATGTTCATTCATAGAAAAATATATTGTGGTAATATTTGTAGTTTTCAGAGGTGTATTAATGAATAGAGCATACAAATATATTGAAATGATTAGTGTAGATCTAGGAGTAGGCAGATTAGCATTTCAAAAACAAATTCAAGAGAGTAAAAAAACAACAACTAAAACTTGTAACTAATCTGGAGCTTGTTGTGAAAATTGTATAACTCTAAATTTGTTTGTCGGGAAATTACCATTTTTTTTTGCATACATAAAAACAATACAATAATATGGAAGTCAAGCGGACACAAGTTGAACTCTTCACAATCAGTGTACTACGCCACAGAGTATCACACTTACAAGTTTGTGTAGAATACATTAAGTCATAAGCATGGTGCAATTTAAGTTGTTTTTGTTTTTTTGTTTTTTAAAAAAAAAAGCTTAGTGGCCTGACAGATGTCCTTATTTTTGTTTGTTCAAATTTTATTAATATTTTTTTTGAGATGTAAAGGAGGGGTATTTTGGGAGGAAACAAAAACAAAAACACAAAATGCAATGAGAGCAAGTCAAATGATGCAAACTTTCATCTTGCTAAGCCTTGTGCGTATTTTATCCACATGGTCAAAAAAGAGAACTGGCAGAAAGAGAGCATGGTATTCAAAGAGAAATCTGAAGGTACTCTAAAACACTTCATAGGGAATGGTAAACAAATTATTCTAATGATAGGATGTACTAAAAAAAAAAAACAGAGGAAAATGAAGAACTATAAATATTTTGATCAACAACAGTTTGGCCCTAATGATCAAATGTACACACAAAACACTCATACATATAATAATAATAAACTAGGTGCTGAGTTTTCAACTCTATCAAAGGAAAACAATTCCAATGACATTCAAGCTGAAAAGGTCAGTAAATGTGTCATTTGCTTTCAAAACACAATAAATATGCCAGCAGCAAACAGCTGTTGTATTCAAATATTGACTTTATTGACATTGAAACAAACAAAAAAAAACTGCTAGTAAAATAATGATTTGTTCACACAAGATTGCTCAGCAATGCACTAAGCAAAAATCATTGTTTTTTAAAGCTCTGTTTCTCCATTAGAATGTATTTTACTACAAATAAAATACATTTGGAAATCTACACACAAAAAAAAAAAGATTAGGTAATAATAGAGAGGAGTATATGTATACATGTCAGTAATGAAATCAATAAATACAATTTTTTTTGACTTAATAGATGATTTTTTTTCTCCTAGTATATGTAAACAAAAATCCCATGATTATTTACACAACTTAATATTATCACATAATTAAGACTCAAGTCCAATGCTAAGACTAAAGAAAAAAAAAAGTGTAAGATTACACTATACTTCCTTGACAAGAAGTGATTGTTAAAAAATGAGAAAGCTACAGTACAAATCTAAAAAATGACATTTTGAAAGAGAAGATTAAAAATGCTTAAAATTTTGATATGTATAGAAAAACAGGTGTTTTGTTGAAAAGATTTTTGTAGTGAAGAGAAAAGTTAGAAATTTTTTTTTTTAAAAGTGTACATTCACAAATAATTAGAAGAAAAAAAACAAAACACTAAATGAAACGTGGAGTTAGCAAAAAAAAAAAAAGTATTTTTACATGATCATTAAAAGATTAAAAAAAAAAAAACAACTAACAAATTATGTTTTTGTAAAAGTATAGTTGTTTATTTCTTGAAAATGAGGGATTGAGCTTGAGGGAAAAAAAATAAATTGAGGGTTGCAAGTTCTGGAGCAAAGATTGAAAATAGTAAAATTAAGATATATCACAGTCAAGTCACATTGTCATACAAATGTCTAAGTAGATTGGCATTGGCCTGATGACTGAACAGTCCCTGATACATTAGTTTAATCCATTCAGATGCTGCACTATATATATATATATATATATAATATATATATATGTAAATATGTAGATATAAATATTTTTAAAGTAGCTGTATGAAGCAAGAAAAACTAACAAATTAATTAATTTTTTTTGTATGTCAAATGAAACAACTATTTCTTTTAAGCAACTTACTATGAGATGAGTAATAAACAATAAAAAAAATCAAAGATGATGGAAATACACAAAAAGACTAGAACCAAAAAAAAGGTAATGGCGTGTCAGTACTGATACAAACAGTCTAGTACAACACATTAGTCAGGCAAAGTTGTCAAACATGCTCCTACTTCAGGCTCTCTTATTGCACATTAATTATAATTAGTGTGAACACAGTTCTAGGTTTTATTTTTCTGATCAGCATTGCCAACCTGTACATTTGTTTACATTAAGATGAAGAGGAAAGCTAGGAATACAAAGAGAAATAAGGTTTTGAGCAAACATTAAGCACAATTGTGTACAAATAGAATGTACAGTTTTCAAAAATATCAAAGAACTTAAAATTTGGACTTGATTTAACTTAAAATAAAAACAAATTATGATAAATAATCTCTAATTATGATGTTTGGGTTATGAATACTTCTGAATACTTCTTAATGAATATTATCAGTCGTAAAGGCTTTCTTTTATATTCTTGTGTATGAAGAATTTCAGCAAAAAGAAGTTTTTAACAGAGCATTATGCAAATCAGTAGTCATTAGCTGTACATTTAAATGATAGTGCTGTAAATTCATTTTACATGTAATAATGAAGCTAGTCATTAGTTGTGCACATGATCATTATCATGATTCTAGTCATTATCTGTTGGCATCAAGATGAATCTAGTTGTTAGTTACACATAATTAAGCAAGTCCTCTGTTGTACATGTCTGATAATCCAACGTAACATTGGACACATGATAATGAAACTACTCCAATATCATTACACATCATAATCTAGCCAAATGTAAACATCCTATTGAAGCTAGTTCTCTGTTTCTCAAGCTAAAGTTAGGTATTTGGTGTTGATCAGAAATAAGCAGTCATTTAAAAAAATGACAAATCTATTAACTTTCCAAAAGTTAGATATGTGTGGCAAGCAGCTTTGCCTGAATGAAAATTATTATTCTTATGTGTTAATTTCTGCTAACACAATAACAGACAATTAAACTAGAGGTTATGAGTATTATGTTTAGGATGTTACTTCCTGCTAATAACATACTATAAATTATTCCATTTTAATTATCATTCTGAAAACACCAACTTTCATTTTTTTCTAGAACTAATATCTGAAAGTTTACAAAGAAATAACTATTTTTTTAAAATAAAATTATGAATATATACCTATCCAGAAAAAAATATTAAGCTGACTCATTATTTCTTACAATTTACAATATTAACAATACTGAAAGCTGTGAATAATCATTACATCGATGATAAATGTTTCTTTTAACAAGGCCCACTTGCAATTGATTAAAAAAAAATGAATAATTTTTTTTTATTTTTCTAAAATCTTCAAATATGTGCAGTAAATTAAGTTATTAAATAACATTCAGGGATAATTTTAGCCACTAACGTTGCAAAAGGAAAAAAAAGGACAAACCTGAAATTGATACAATTGAATGTAGATATTTTTCAGAATAAAATGTATGGAGAGATTCATAAAGAACAAAGAAATTTATAATTTGTCTGCTTCAAATAGTCATGTCCTAATCTATTAGAGGGACATGAATGTCCAAACCTGAATCTAAACTAGAAAACTGCCTCCCAGCCCACAGAAAGCCAATCACCGGGTTTCTTTGGATGCACAAGCTTAATAAACATTCACAGCTAAGGAGACAAAATATTTCTAAGCTTTATTCCTACTCATTTGTAAAACAATTTTATTCCATTGGAGATTTTACAAATGTATCTCAATCACTGTAAAACATATGCAATCACATCAATTAATATCTTATTATTAACTAATACCTCTCCATCTTGCAATGGTACATTATCTAGGGACTGAATTAGCACACTATGTAAAAACAGGTCATATTATTATTATGCCTTTGAAGATTATTACTGAACAATACACACAGACAATTGACAATAATACCAGGTTGGTGACATTTATAAATACTATCTATCATATAAAATCATTGAACATTTTTATACTGGAGAGACTCTATTACTTGTGTTAGGACTTCTAATGAAATTATTAAATAAAAATGTCAATGTACATAAATCACTTGGTAATTTTAAGCTGCAGGTTACTTGAAGCTAAAATGTCAAGAAATTCAGATATTAGAACAAAAATATGTACCTTTTAAATGGATCTAATGAAATTAGGTTTCATTCCCATATCAAAAGTGATTCTTTTAAAAAAAGAGAGAGAGAGAGAGAGAGAGAGAGAGAGAGAGAAGTTAAGAGAAAGAGAAACTTCTTGAGATTCTTCCCTTTAAACACAGAAATATCAAGGTGTTACTCTAACAATACATGACCAACTTAAAACCAATGTTAGGGATCACATAGAGAAAGTAAAAACTACACCATGTAAACCTTATACATTTGGAAACATTAAACTTTGAATAATAGAAACCAAATTTGTTTTTCATTCACAACAATTACTTTAAATATACTTACAGTGTTAAAGACGGAATTAAAAAATATCTAAAAACATAACAAAAAGATTGCTACACAGAACACCCATTCCAGGCTTGACATCAAAACAGACACACACACACACACACATGTATATACATGAATGTCTATAATCAGGTATAACTGCAGCAACAAGTGCATACACACAATAAAATACATACACTTATCAGGATGGATGAATACAGAAATGACTTCACTGTGATTGGATGCAAATAAAACTACAGACTACTTGAAAAGTGAATGATGGGACATATAGTGCAAGAAGATTGGATGATTTTTTTTCCAATAAATGCAACAAAACTATATTGAGTGTGGACCTAAGAATTATCATAGCCAACATACAAATCAAAACAAAAAAAAAATTGTAAAAAGAACAGTCAGAAAAATTTGTAAAAAAAAAAAGAAAAAAAGAAAATCACTGTCCTTTTAAAGGAGGCTACTCATCAAAGAATCATACCAAATTGTGAATTCACAATTAACACAGAAAATACTCCATCCATGAATTGAAAAGGTTAATAAAAAAAAACACAGCCACAAGCAAGTCATGGTCCAAACAAATGAGCATGGCTGTGACAGCCTATCTAGCTTGGTCAGTGGCTTTGACCACTGGCCTCCATTTCCAGCTTGCCATACTCAGGATTCACAAACGAGAAACCTCGGAATTCATCTTGATTGATAGTTTTGATGACTGCTGGATCTACTGGTGTTAAGACTGGATCTTCTGAAGTGAAATCACGATCAAAGTTGTTGGCATCAGTTTTGTTTTTCTGCAAAAATAAAATGATTTTTTTATATCTAATATACTTTCTCATAATACACACACACACACACATCTTTTCTTCTTTTATGGTCTCATAAAATAAATTGAACAATTTTTTCTGTTCATACTATTCTAAGACCCATAAGGTTATTGCACACAATTAAGTTGAACAAGTCTCGAAATGGTGTTACTCTTGTCAAATGAAAATATTCATTTGTTATAAATTGCATAGCTCTATTTGGCTTTTATTTTAATGCCTTTATATCGTCTTGTTCTTTCTATTTTCGAAATGCATCCAAAACTTACTTTACAAGTTTTACCAAAAGTATAACATCTTTTTTTTCACCATTAATTTTAAAAAAAAAATGGGACTAACATTACCATTGCACCATTTATGATAACCGACTGACAAAAGGTTGCAACTTTAATAGGTTGGAAATCACTAATTTACCATAATTATTCAACATAAAACTTACAATTTTTGGCTTGAAAGGGGGTTTAACTTTACGTTGTTCTAATGCTTCCCAATCAATTTTTTCATGGAAAAATGGGTGATTAAGGATGGCTTTTTCGCCTCCTTGAGAAGTAACACAGCCGAGTCGCCTGGAAGGATTCTTTGTCATGAACTGTTAAAAAATTATAATTTATTTTGGCAGTAAGTAAAAGAAACCATGAAACAATTAGATTTATGATTTTAGAGGTCATTAACTATTATTATGAACTATCATTAACAAAAATTAAAACCTTAAAAATAAAGATTCTTAATGTATAATCAGGTAAACGGTTCAAGATACTTTATTTTCTTTTTTATTTACATAACTAACTCTTTCTCTCCGTAATTATTTACCAAATTCTGGTGGAATCAACATTGGTATCATCAGTTAGGAGAAAAAGAGTTAAGTTCTTTAGAATTATTAATATTTTGTAAAAAAGTATTATTGAACATTTTAGGAGCATGCCTATGCCACAGGATAGATTGCAATAAAAAAAAAACACACATGAATAAATAACTTTTCCTTGCTTAACTAAATGAATTATTACAATGCATACCCCCTTGAGTATAGAAACTGCCTCCTTGCTAAGCCAGACAGGATATAGTACATCATCATGAAGGATAGATTCAAATAGATCATCTTCATTGTCTGCCTCAAATGGAGGCTGTCCAGCCATCATTTCATACATAAGTACACCTAATGCCCACCAGTCCACACTAGCATCATATTCAAGCTCTTGTAAAATCTAAAATACATTTTAAAAAAAAAAGGCCTAAATTAATATGTGGATACCCAACGCAACATAGTCAACTTTATTGGCCTCAACTCTACTGGCACACATCAATATCCCAAGAAACAATTTAATTGAATAAATAATTCAACTTTTCTCAAACTGTTGCACAACAGAGGGTGGCAAAGGCTGTATGTTTTTCTTCTTTCAAGAAGAAAAAAAATCTGCTGTGTTCAATTGTAGTTATAGATCCATTTTTAAATCATGTAAACATTTTGATATTACCAATGTTCACAAAGATAATTCTCTAAAATAAGTAATGCAGTTTCATTTTTCAAGTTGGACCTTTGGTATTGTTTTCGCTTAAGATGTTCAAACAAATTCAATACATCTTTGCCACTATAATTCTAGTCAGAACAGTCAAGTTTCTTCCTAGTAACAAATGCACAAAAACAGGGCCACTACAAGACATCTTGCTGAACACAGATATTTCATAATGATCAAAACCCATCAAAAACATACATTCTCTGATCTCTGTTACTTATAGTTTATTGGCAAAGGCCCACTTATTTACTAGATCTATACTATTAAAATATGGTACTAAGAAGTAGAGGATTTACCCAAGCAAAGAACAATATTTTATAAATCTAATTGTTAAACAAATATTTTAATTTCAATTTTATTTAGATCTAGATCTAGAATATAAGAAATATGTATGCAATAGTAGCCAAGTCAATGACTTTAATAAACACTCTGAATTTGTGTTGACCTACATCCAATGAAATCCAAAATAAAAACTTGTAAGGATAGGTCTAATATAGTTTGACCTTGATTTATATTAGATTCCTTTGTTTAGATTGGATCAAATAAATATACTTTCACCATCTATCAGTTTAAAAGTTACTTGAATTGCACAATAAGCTTATTATTTAAGTACTTTATGCTAGTATATTTAATATCCCCCTTATAGAGCCTCATCTTGTGTAAAATCATAGTGTGTTTACACTGCGCATGTAAGGTGTGTGCGATTAAAATGTATGTCAAAACGGTAAAAGTCGCAGCTATAGCAAACTAATTAAAGTAAAAATGCTTTTACAACAGAAATTTGAAGGTTAATTTTATTAAATTATTAAATGAATGGACTATTTTTGTTTGTTCATGTGTTAGTAGAAAAATATTTTTGTGAAAAGTATAGATTTAGCCTTCGCAAGATTTTTTCCCTCTGCACATGCTTAACCTGTCGGTCATGCAAATATAGCTTTATGACCTAGATCCATGAAATTGTAATACTTTCATAGAGTTAGGAAACTTTTGTTTTTGAGGGTCTTCAGTTTGTTTTAGGGCTACTTTACATGTGTTAGTTTTCACGTTAGTATCCAATTTTTATTCCAAGTTTGATCAAGATTGGTCAAATGGTTTTAATTTTCATTTGGGATATATGAACCTATGTACATACTCCTTACTTTCTGATTTATTTTATAGATTTATTATTATATCTTCTTACAAGGAAAAATGAATCTTAAAAATGCATGAAAACCATTGACACAGGGATCTGCTGGGAAGACTTGAAATACTCTCCCCCAGATCCCCTAGGTGGCTAAGAACATAATTTTTTTTATCTGCAGTGAGTGCCTCACATGTAAAAACTTGAGAACCACAGATATAATTGATAAATTATGTAATAAATATATAACTATAAAAAAACCTGACAGTTCAAATGAGTTTAAGAATATGATAAATTATGTAGTAAATGAAAGAGTCACTAAAGATCATACCTCTGGTGCTATATAGTCTGGTGTACCACAAAAAGTTTGAGTAAATTTTCCTTCTGTCATTCCTTCTTTGCACATACCAAAATCAGCTATCTTACAATGCCCTTCTGCATCTAATAAAATGTTGTCTAGCTTTAAATCTCTGAAATATTTCAACAATTGAAAGAAAATTGGTCACTTTGATGAAAAATTGAGCTTAACACATTACCTCTCATTTGTTAAGTCTGAAAAGTTTACATGTGATCTAGTAAAAACAAAACTATATTAAAATTTTGAGGTCTAGCAAATTTTTTTACCCCATCTAATTTACTACATACTATATTATTTATTATAAAACTTATTTATAGATATGTTATAATATTGCTCTTAGATAATGTGTATTAACCATTTCTAATATAGTGGAAAAAAGACTTCAAAAATGTCTATTTTATTTATAAAAAAAAAGCTATATAATTATATATAGTGATGAAACTCTTTATTAGCTTTTCCATGAAAGATTAAACAGTTTGCTTTTTCTCTAAATAATCAAAGCTGCTCATGATAGTTCTAAAAAAAAATGCTTGTGATAAATGTGATTGATCTTAAAAAAAAAACAAAAAAAAACCTACAATTTTTTATTCTTAAAAGTTTTTAAAATGTATTTAAAAAAAATAAAAAAATAACTACAATTTTTTAATTCCTAAAGTCTTTAAAATGTATAACTAATTTTTTATTTAACCCACCAAGCGTCTGGAGTGACTTTCTGTGGCGTCCTGGGAGTTTTTTGCATTTTTTATGCATGTTAGAAAATGGCTTAAAAATGCAATAAAAAGAGGTTGATATCCATATAACTATATATATTCTAAAAGATAATTGGACAACGAACACTATAGACCATATATTGATCACCTGAAATCAATAAGTTGGCCTTGACCCTGAACTAATTAGCATAGTTAATTTTTTTTTATCAACAAAGAAGCTTGTTTGTTGACCTCTGTAACATTTTTAGAGCTATAAAGTTTTGGTGTAATTGGATAGCCCATTCATTTTCCTTTATATATATATATATATATATTTATTTTATTAATAATAATGGACTATTAGATTAAAAAAAAATTTTTGTGAATTGGGTTTCCTTTTAATACTAATAATAATAATACAAGGAAACTGTGAAGAAAAAAAATAGACAAAAATCATTTTTTTTAATAAGTTAAGTTAAAAGCATTTAAAAATTAAAGAAAGAGAATAATTAAAGCATTAAGAAAATAATATCATTTAGATGCTTCAATCTATCTTAAAATGTCTTGAATTTCAGTAAATTTTGACTTAATCTAAATGTAGATCTAGTCCAGTCTCTAGTCTAGATCTAGACTTAAGATCTACAGACATTGATGCATCGCCCACTTGATCAAATCGATCTAGATATAATATGTAAAATATTTTAATTATTCCTAGATCTAGATCTAACTCTAATATTAAAAAAGAACAACTAAAAGCATTTGAAACTATGTTTTGTAACAAAAAAAAAAAATCCGCAATCTCAAGTCGGCCGATTATATCGGCCGGGATGCCACAGAACAAAATGGCGACCGATGACACTTCGTGGGTTAAAGATCAACCCTTCCTACTGTTTTTAACTATTTCACATACCTGTATATAATACCATGCCTATGAAGAAACATAAGTGCTAATGTCACCTCAGCGGCATAAAATCTTGCTCGAGGCTCATCAAATTTTCGAGCCCTCTGAATTTGAAACATGAGATCACCACCATTGACATATTCCATTACAAAAAATAAACGTTCCTGTATTAGAAAAAAAAATGAACAATGAACAATCAAATGTATTACTACACATACAGTTTATAAAGCAAGTCTCATCTTGATTATAAAAATTGTCATTTAAAAGAACATATTTCATTTGTTTTAGTCTTGTTTATTATGACAAACACAGCAATTGGAGTGTCAAAACATTAAAAACTGGGTTTTTGTTTAACTATAAACAGAAATGTTTGATTAATCAACTTGAACAAAGGCCCAACTAGGCTGTTTTTATATTATTTTCTTATGCTCTGTTACATGTGTGTGTGTGTGTGGAGGGGGGTAACGTGACTTTAGAGTGCACTCAATTTACTAGGCACCTGACATCTGTTATGAAAAGTTAACATGGTCAGTGGTCATAGTCTCAACTTCCTTGTTAACCAACTGACATGAGATTTTCATAATGGCCTTCTAAGTCTCAAAAGATAACCTATAAATTAATGATACTGCAAGTTATTAAGAGGGCTGTAACTCTGTTTACTCTCTCTGGCTACTATTTAATATTAGATCAATTAAGCAACCAAATTATTGGCACATCATATGATCGAAAGGAAGATATTAGCAGTCAACACACACTGGTATCTTTAATTTAGGAAAATTGTAAACCCCTGATATTGGCTTTTTTTTTTTTTTTTTAAAGTACAGTAACTTTAAGGCAGGCCATTAGTTAAGTGCTGACTACCTGACACCCTAGTTAACTGTTGGAAATGAACAAGTGAAATTTAAAAAGTACATTACATAATTTAAAAAGCCCTTTTTTAAAAAAAAAAAAAAAAAAAAAAAAAAGGAAAATTTCATTCAAATGATAATAACTATTGGTCTTTACATTATTCTGTAGCTTAAGTTTACAAACCTTAGTTTGAAAAGATGAATGCAGTGCTGTTAAAAATGGGTGCTTGGCAGAAAGTGCAAGTATCCTTTTTTCAGTCATTGTACACTCTACATCATCATCTTGTATAATAACATCTTTCTTTAAAACCTTTACAGCATACACCTCATCAGATCCTTTCCGTTCTGCCAACATCACCTATAAGGACACAAAGTAGCAAAATGGTTTACCTTAAGGTTTCAGTTATTCCATTTTAGTGACTATCAAAGACTATGCAGGTTACTCTCACTGATACAACAGACCAGTATCTATACCTCATGTGTATAAGAGTTATTTTATTTTGTCAACGTGTTTTCTTAAAGAAAATCATAAAAAAAATAAATAAAACCTTTTTTTTTTAAATTTAATTGTGTGTGTGGATTGTTGGCTAATTTAAGTGATGAAAGGCTTTAAAAATGCTTACATTTCTCCACACCCAGATATATGTTTTAAAAATGCTTACTAACATAGCCCATATGTTAGTCAACCATACTTAAGTTTAAAACTTAAAAATTCCAAAATATTCCTTTATACAACTGACTTTTAATTTTAATACAAGGCAAGTGAGTGAATCATGTAGATGACTTTTGAACAAAGATAAAATGTAAATTGATTCCAGGACATTCAAATTATAAATCTTATTAGATAACTCAAAACTTCAAAAATATTATAATTTTGAAAGCAATATTTTAATCACCCTTTGTTTTTCTATTTAAGTTAACTGTTGCAAATAAAGAAAAAGTAGCCTTATGTTTTAACACAACAAAATGTACATGTTTAACTATTTCTATTTCATGTTCAAGAGGAGGAATGTAGATAGAAAGACTGATAAAAAACTTTCTTTTATTATAAAAAAGTTAATTTTTAGTTGTAAAAAAAAAAACAAAAAAAAAAAACAACAAACCTTTCCGAAACTTCCTTTTCCTAAAACTTTGATAAAGTTAAAGTCATTTAGACTTATTCGACTGTGCTGAGATCGAGACCTGTCCCCAGAAGGACTACGTGTTCTCGACCCTGGGTGTTCATTGGTAGTAGTATTGCCTATTACACCTTCCTCTCCAGAGTTTGCTTCATCCGGATCTTAAAACATTTACACACAAAAAAGATTTTGAGAAATATATATACATATTGAATGGTTCATATTTTAAAGCATTATTTGAAAACTTATTAAAAAAATTAATTAACTTTATTTTAAAATGCTAACTAGTAAAATATGTATAATGATTATAGTTTTTTAAAAGTTTTAGAGAGTAAAATAAACTACTACCCCAACCTGGATCAACATACATTTCTCCATTCACACCATGGATAATTTTATGTTTCAAAGAGTCAAAGATAGATGTTTTATACTTACCAATCTTAACCGTATAAGATCTGTATTACAAATAATTGCACAAGTTTAACTACAGCAAGATTATTTATGTTGGACAATGCAGTTTTAAAAAACGATTGTACAACACTCACTCCAAAAGAATATAGAAATGTACAAAAACACATTTTCCAATAGTTTAGTTAAAAGAAAATTATTTGGTCAGAAAAGTAAGTGGAATGAAAAGGTATTTCAATATAGTAAAGAAGTAAAGCCAATTTATCCTTTGAATTTGAAAATGTTCACAAGCGAAAGAATGAGTTGAAACAGCATCTAATAACTTTATGATTCAGACTATACAAATAACAAGCATATTAATGGTTCCTAAGTTTTAAGCTAACAATTTTAACTTTACAATACCAAAAAAAATATGAATATATGCTGAAATGAAATAGAGTAATGAGAATATATATTTTCAATAAATGTAACATAATCTGAGAAGATCTTTCATCAATTTTTTTTGTGTTTAAAAGTTCTTAACACTTTCTTTTTAATAATGACAATACTAATGTGTTTTTTTTAAACATGTTCACATGTTCAATGTTCGAGTAAACACAATTTTTTTTTCTTTCTTTCCACTTTAATTGCAACAACTCATGACAGAACATCATTGTTTCTATAGAGGAAATGTTAATTTAGTAGAAACTACAGGCCAGAGAGATGTGTTAGGCACTAAGACAAACAAGACAAAATAACCAATCAGACTACAGCAGCAGGATAAGAAAGTCAAATCATATAAATAAGAAATACAGAGGGTAGAAAATAATGTTACACAAAGTGGAGTGTCCAGGAGGTTACATCCATGTTAGGGTTTGAAATGAACAGACGAAAGCATTAGAAAGCAAATGTATATTTTTTTCAAAAATTATTAGGAGCAGTGCTTGTTTTTAACAATGTGTGCAGAAGATGAACATATTTCAACTTGGCTTCAATATGACAGCAAGGCAAGCAGCAGGATATTATTTGGTTATTATTGCCAGCAAGATTCTTCAAGGTGGGGGCATCATGCATTCACTCCATCACTCACTCACCTTGTATCACAGGTATGGGGGATGAAAAAGATCTCTCATGCATTGGGGTATTTTTATTTGGGGACTCACTTATTGACATCTGAAATGTAAACAAACAAGAACAAAATTCATTCACATTTCATCATTTAGAATAATAATAAAAAAATAACAACTTAATTCAAAATGCTTATAAAACAAATAATTTAGCTTTCAGATAACCAAAAGAATCTTCAGTAGGGTCTTATAAATAATAGGTATATATTTATACTTTACTTAATCTGACCTTAGAGGGAATAGTTGAGGCTATATTTTATGTGCTTATTTGCTATTGCAGAAAGTTGGAATGAATTTTTATAATTTTGTGAACAAAAAATTTTTTTTGATAAACTTAAAAACATATTTAGCTTATGTTAAGGCAATAATTAAATATCATTTTTTGGGGAATATATATGTTTTAACTGTAGGATATATTAAAATAATGATTGGGTTAAGTGATCTACAGCCATTTGAGACAATTAAAGATGGAAAAAGATCTAATATTGATATTGTTAGATCTAGTCGGACTGGAGAGTAGAATGCAACTAAATCTGATGCAATATTTAAATGTTATAGAACTCTATAGACCCATTTATAACTTGAAATACAAAGCGTATCAGTGGGACTATATTTCACAATAATAAAAGGAAGATTTTTTTCAAAAATTATATTTTCAATAATGATTGATACAAAGTTATAGCCCTTTTCTTAGGGATAAGACAGTTAGTTCCTGGCAACTACTTAAGGGAAAAGGGTTAAAATACAAACATAAAATGTATCTGTCCTTTCCTTTCACATATTCTAATTACTAGTAGTAAAGAATAGAAATGAAAAGATGGGTGTTTATTATATAGAAAAGGATTTTGACTTATCAGTATATGTCTTGATTTTGTAATAGTTCCTTAATTATCAGGATATGTCAAGATTTATATATAGATAGAGATTTTTTTTTAAATTGAATACTAAGAGAAATCAACAGAGTAAATAGAATACAAACTAGCTTTTGAAGAAACACTAATAGTAGCTAATTTTTTAATTTTAATTTATTTTTTTTTTTGAAATGTTTGAACAAACCTTTTTCTGGGGTTTGGGCCTAAGCTTGTCACCAGAAATGCCCATCTCAGACAAGATCTGAGCCATGTCCCTTGTATTGGTTCCACAATTGTTGGCAACATTTTTCTGGCATCGTTTGTGAATATTCATCTTACATACTAAAAAAAAAAAAACAAAAAAAAACATTTTAGTTTTGTATTTCTCTGGACACTTCAGATACATCAAACTTTCAATTTACTAGAAAATGTGAAAAATAAAAATATAAAAATATTTCTTTTTGTAACTTTAAATTACACACAAACACAAAAACCTAATAATGCAATTTATGAGTTATATCCAATTTATTTTTTGGCAGATCAATAAATTACTCTTAAAGATGTGAGGATAATTTAAACTAACCATAACCATACATTCAATTTTTATTTTAAATAAAACAAATGCCATGTTTAGTGCATCTTTTTAAAGTGTGATTTGTTTAAAACTTTTTATTTTTTTTTTAGAACCTATTCAAAAGTTGATAAGAAAAGCCATATTACTTAAATTGACTTCATAACAGTAAGGGATTAAATTCTAATGACACTGTAAAATATGTTCCCATTGACATCACCAGGATTTTAAATTTCTGAACTTCCATCATGTAACAATTTAGGTTTTAACTGTTATGAATTATATTCATAGAAATCTATAGTAAAAGTGTAAAAATCCTGATTCTCAATCAAAATTTTCTGTTAAATTTAAGCTCGTTTTGCTAATAAGAACAGTCATGATAATATGATGATTAAAATACCCTTGTAAATGTTTTCAAATGAAATTACTTATTACTTGTACAATTTGGAGTAGTACTAACAAATTACACACTCTGGACTATTCAAAATTAAACTCTGTGAGATCATGCTTACTTTTATACAGATTTCAAACTCATATTCAACCTCGTGTCCCTTTTTAAACATTGTAGAGTTCTAAATTTGTTTTAAGATTCAAGTATTTATTGTAAACTGTAATAACTATTAATTATTTTATATTAAATGAGAAAAATTATATCCCATTAAAACGTATTTAAACAAAGAACATTTAAAAAAAAATTGTTCAGTCTTTCCATCAATGTGACATTTAAATGTCTGCAGTTATGTCTACAACTTAAAAATTATTGCTTTAACTTTAAGAGTTATGCAAGATATCTACTGATAGAAAATCATATGCAAAAATTAGAAAAAGGTGATGAATTATTTTGTATCAAATAATTTTAATGAAAAATGCTCTACTTTTTAAAATGTTATGGCTTGTGATCTTAAGACATATCTTTCTTCACTTTCTAACCCATATTCTTACACAGATAAATAATTCTCTTATTTAAAGAACAAATCCTAATGGGACAGGAACTTAAGAAAGTGTGGACTAATTCTGAAATTATAGTTCTTTAGGTCTAAAAATGAAATGTATCTATTACATAAAACTGATAATGCTCAACATAAAACTGTAAATAATAATTCTAGCTTCAATACATTCAAACAGCATGCTTTCAAGAATAATAAATGCCATTTACCATCACACTGTAATCCCTGCCTTACTAATCCATATAAAAGTGATCCACAGTGATCACAAAATGTTGGCCTCCTATAATTATGAACATTAAATCTGTGTGGGACATTTATATTAAACCTTGTTCCAGTTACCTGTTCAAAAGCAAAAACAAAGTAAATATGTATGTGCATACATTAAGTCTATAAAACTATTCATATTAAACAATATATATCTATATCTATATGTATATAGATATATATATATACATAAACACAAAATCATTGTTAAAATAGAGGTCTTGTGCATGTATAAAACTATTAAAATTATAAATCATTATAACCCCTAACAGACCAAAATGTAATTTCAATCTATTTCATTGAAAGCATGGTATCTAGAAAATAAATTCTGGTTACTTACCTCATCTGCTGGGCCATCCCTGGAACCAGGGCATTTTGTAACTATATGTTGATGGCATCGCTTGTGAACAACACATGTACAGACTAAAAATAGAAAAAAATTATATTAAGTTACGGTACATGCTAACAATAACTTCATTACAACATTTTTTAAAAAATTCAATTTTTAAGGAAAAGAACAATATCAAAAAGTAAAATTGATAAGTAACTACTAGAGATGTTAAAAATGCTGCATACCTTGACACTGATAACCCTGTTTGCCAAGGCCCCTGAGGATAAAACAAAACAAGGATTTAATCATTTCCGAGAACAATTAAATAATTTCGCAATATTTTAAGTGTGTGAATATTCTTAAAATAGACTGCTAAGATCTACAAAAACAATAAAATACCAGATGAAGTCTCGACAGAGTGAGCAGAAAGTTGGCTGTCTGAAAAACATGGCCATAAACTTGTGCCCATTGACTTGATGCACACGCCTTCGCATGGCACCTCGCCTCCTGTTGAGCATTCCTTCCTTCTCTTTGAACACTTTTTCTTTCGGCGTTTCCGCAGCTACAAACATAAATAAAAAAAAATATAACAAAAAATAAAATAATTTGATGTGTTCTTAAAAGCTTTTAATACATGACTTTTCTTTTTAATTATTAAAGGGTCATGCTAAAGGATTGTATCATATGCATGTTATGAAGCAACAACAAAATGCTGCTAAATAATTCTGAGCGTGCAATAGTCAATATATTATTTGTACAAAAAAGCATCTCTATACCACTTAATTCTTCCTAAAATTTTATTTTCAAAAATTGCAAAGAAAAAAAAGTAATAACTGAAATGGGTGCAAAGAAAAATTTAATAATCGAACATTTTGAAATAGAAATTATCTGATAAACAGTAAAGTCCACCACAATTGGCAAAATGTAGGATTTTTCTTAGTTTGCAAACATCATTTTGAAATGTTGACTGTTATTACATATTCATATATATACAAGCTATTTTTTAAGAAGGTTTTATTTATAAAAATAAATTTCTATCGATTTAGTAAACTGTCAAAACGGTAATATTTACTATAAACAAAAATTTTCTTTATCTTTCTGACATAATATACATATTTACACTTATCCATGGACCAGGCAAGGTTAGCCATTTTAAATTCTAAATAATGAGAAAAATACAAATTGTGATTTCGAATGTGTTCAAGCTTTTTTCTGTATTTTTTTATCACTGTATAAATGAGAAAATAAATGAATCTTTTTAATTTCCACATAAGTTGCACCAATTTTAGTTTACAAGTACCATTACTTTAATTGGAGATTGCCAACTAAGGTGAATAAATATAGTATCTTTTGTCTGTATCTGGTGTGTAGAATATAGGAAGAAATGATAAGCTTTATATATTTTAAAAAGCATGAAATTTTTTCCCCCTCCAGAATCTATTTACTAGGCCCTTATTCTTATAGCACACTTGTTTTTTTTTATATTATTTAGTTGGCAACAATGTTCTTTGAAAGTTGAAAATCCTAGATATTGCTTATCAAGTTTTGTATCTTATCTCCAAACCTCTTCTAATCTTCCTCTTTTCATTTATGTTTTTCTACTATTTCCCACCACATTGCTTTCTCTTCTTCTATGTTACTCTGTAGTTTGTTGCTTGAAGAATATAAGCCAGATCAAACAAAAAATCAAAATGTAAACAAAGAGCAGACTACTGTGTTTAAAATTCCCAACTCTAAAATGTTTTTCAATACAACCTGTTCATGCCTATGATCTTTAACAATATGTCTTTTATTTTAGTCCACCAATGGTCTTAACTAAAAACAGTACTAAAATGAATTATAAGAGATGTTTTTGAAATAAATAACAAGAATGTTAAAATACATTGCACAGCTTACCATTACATTTGTATTGTTTTAAAAAAAACCTCTAAATTTAAAAAAAAAAATAAAAAAAAAATGAATAAATAAATGTAAAGTGAAATGCTTCATAATTTAAAAAAAAATGTAATTTGTTGATTGGTTTTAAACTAAAAATGTATTGATTGAATAGTAACAAGTGTAGTGTATAACATTTAATTATTACCCTGATACTATTATTATTATGAGAGCGAGAGTAGGACAAAATGATTTAAATTATTCTTTTTAGGCAGACAAATTCTTCTTATATTTTCTACAAACCTTAAGCCTTTTTAGGGTATTTAAGACAGTTTTAAAGCTATTTTTTTATGCAGTAAAGGACCAATTTTTATTTTCTAAGTCAGTAAGTGTTGGATTTTTTTGTTTATTGTAATGTACAACATTTTTAAGCACACAAGATGCATTTTAAATTTTTTTTTTGGAATGGCCTGCACTATAATAAGCCCCTCTTTAAATTTTGAATTAAATTTGAACAGTGATGGAGGTCAGTGTAATACACACTTCTTAGGTCTATCATTTGCAGCTTTGTTAAGGATAAAATGTCTCTACAGACCAAACTCCCTTAATAAAAGTGTGTATATATATATATATATATATATATATATATATATGCTCAAATCGGCCG
>JADKLZ010000104.1:28800838-28813532 GCA_021533235.1 Biomphalaria straminea | reverse complement strand
ATAGTTAATTTTGTTTTAAAAGAAGCTTGTTATGTTTATTTCAAGCTCTTATTAAGAATTTAATATGTCTACATTATCCTGGTTGTACTAACTGTCTGTGTGGACAAAACTATGATGGAGTTTCAACATCCCTCAATATATATATATATATATATATATACTATTCATGCTAAAAATTCTATGGTTTGTAAGTTCTAAGAATAGATCACACCTTTAATGACCTCTGCCTTCATGACTGACATAGGCATCCTATGTTACAGTGTTGTCAACACTCATACACAGATATAGGTATATAGGCCTATATATATGCAGCTAAAAATAAAAGTATTATGATATGTTGGAGAAAAATTTAATATAAATTTCAGGTGTGTAATATTTGAGTGAGGCTGTGTTGCTGTAGAATGGTATATTATATTGTGACCTCTGCGATGTTTAATATATGTGTAATGCGCATATTAAATCGAATTTCCCCAAATAATAAATATATCATTATTATTAAAGTATTATTGTTTATTTTGACAATTTTTATCTCCTATTTTTTTAATCAGAAAAAGGAAATGAAAGCACAATTACAATAAAAAAACATCTATAGAAAGTTTGAGTTATGTTTTGAGACAGTTGAGTTGTGGAGACACAATGTAAAATTTGAAATGGGACGGATAAACAGCCACTACATGCACTTTGAAAGTGCAGCTAAAGTTATTTCAAAAAGTCAAGGCTAAGGAAAAAAAAATGGGTATCTAGAAGTTCTTTCCCCTTCCCCAACTCAAACAGTTTTTATAGATGTCACAGATGCTATTATAGATTTATTTGTATTTAAAAGCTTGTGTGTAAATTAGAATTAGAAAACCCTAACTGAGCCTCAAGAATTACCCAAAAGGTCTAGTCCCTTAACAGAGCCTCAAGTTTAACTCAATGACGTCACTATGATGTCGCAAGTCTATCGGTTGATTTGAAAATAAATATATATTCTTTTTAAAAGAGTTAGGTCAGCTGATATAAGACGCGCCAGAAGTCAGTCTGAAGTTAGCTTTCTAAGCGAGAGGTTCTGTCTCTAGGGTATTCTGAAAATAATATTGAAGAAAGAGCCTTAGTATTGTATTTTCATTTTTAATATGTACCTTGTACATAAGCTGTACTTAAGTTATATTTGAATAAAAGTTTCTAGTGTTTTTATTTCATCGAGGAAGTTATTCAATTGATTCCTAGATCGTCTGTGTTCATAATTGTATCTAGTTCAAGTTAGACTCCCCGGCAACACAAGTATACTCTCCTATCGGACAGCAACTTTGTTATTGCATCTCAAAGATAAAGTTAGACTCGCCTGTCATCCACTTCATCAATACATTGTTACATATGGCACCTTGACGATAGGAAAGGTCTTGTGACAATAGATATACAGTCACATGTATAATACTAGCTAGACCAAACTGAAGAAAGTTTTAGAACATCTATAAGGATGCATTCTTTTTCCAGCTCTATTTAACATATTTCTGAAGCATATAATTACTCATAGCTTGGCCATAAATGGGTGGCCTATTTCTAATCAGGTTTGTAGATATTGGACTCATTGGAGAATATGCAGACAAGGTACAAGATCTTACTTCAAAACTGGATGCTGCAGCTAGAGCAGTTGGCATGGAAATCAGAGCAGAAAATAGAAAAATACTATTTTGTGGTGGAGATTGGATGACATTTTGCATACAGTTAAAAAAAAAACATTATAAGAAGTTGACTCATTTAAATACCTAGGGTCCAACATAACAAAAGATGGAGGATGAATTTAAGAAATAAAAGCCAATAGACCTCATTCACCAATCATTAACAAACAACATTTAGCCATGTGATTCTATATAATATATCTTCTATACAAATTATGTAATCCATAAAGGCTGTCATGTGATATGTATTTTTAATTGTTTTTATCAATATTACAAAATGGCTAAATATGTTTATATGTTTATAATGCAAACTGTCAAAGCATCCCTAAGACAAAAGTCAATGGACAGTTGATGACCTAGACTATTTGATATTTTTTCAGATAAAAGTATTGATCTACGCCTAGCACTAAGTAACAACTAGTTGATTTTATGTATTGGGTTTATCAATCTTCTTGTATGATCTTGTAGATTTATTGCATGCACTAGAAGTAGGTTCAATTCAAACAGTAGTATTAGACTATATCTTTCTAATAGTCTAAAATGACTTGGACCTAGATACAAACTGCCAAACCTGTGTATATATATATAATATATTGATAATTGATACATATTTTATTCTCCAATTATTATTCTATATTAGAGGCCAAGTCAGTTAAATGCCTGTCTATTGTGGTCTTAGCAGGTCATCTTGATCTGATAATTCTGATAGGGCCTGTAAATGTAGACTCAACATTCTACAAGAGGAGTAGATCTAGATGATAACTCTATTGTTTATTTTTTATGTAGATATTTACTATTTATTTGTTAGGCTTAAGACCTTACTCTTGATTGTACTGGTAGGTTACACAACATCTGCAACATGTTGCCAATATTGGTATTATGTGTACATGTAACATTAGGGCACTAGTACATCAGCACAATACTACTTGTGTTTACAATATTTGCATTTATATATATAATCATTGGAGAATGGAGTTCCTAATATTAATATGTCTTCCCCCATTAACACTTGTTTTTTTTGTGTGTGTGTTTTTTTTTAATGGCAAAAATATATTTGGGAACTGTTTTGATCTAGATCTGGAACTTTTTGGAGACACATACTAGATTATAATAAATGTGTTACTTCAATTCAATGTGAATAATTAATAATCAATTACTAGTAGACTTACTAGACTTAGACTCTTTAAAGGATTACTAATTAGAGTGTAAGGCAAGGCCAAGGGCTTAGTTTTATATGGAGATCTACTCTAGAATCTAGATCTCTAGCAAACTAAACTAGAACTACTAGATAAAACATAAGATAAGTAGATATAACTAGATCTAGATAGTTAAGATAGCTAGTCTAACACAGTCTAGATTGATTGACTCTAAGAGCTAATAAATTTAGTAGATTTTATTGTTAAATTATTATTGTTTGAGTGAGAAGGGCCAATTTAGATACAAGTATAAATCTAGTATTACAATTTACAAGTAATGAAGAAGCCTAAACACTGGTGACAAGACTGTTGACTGGAGGATGGGGGAAGGAACTTGGACAAATAATTTGATATTTTAGTTTTGTCATTGTTATCCTAACTGTAGTGTAGAGTGTAGGCTAGATGTATCTTGTTTGGTATACAAATGGATCATTGGCAGGGCATAGACTAACACTGAAACTGCATTATTCGATTGAGTTGCTCATTATCATAACTCAAGATGAGCGCTACCCGACGAGCAGCACAATGCCTACGTCATACTGACATTCTGTTCCGATCATTACCGAGAAGGCGCTAAGGGCAATAATAATGTGTCGGGAATAAAAATTGATTGAAAAATGAAAACTTTGGCCGTTACTGCGAACAGCCGATCTATACCTAGATCTAGAACTATCTGAAAAAAATCAGTACTTTCATATCACTGTTTTATTCTCACTAACGCCGTAAAGTAAAGAGATTATTAAATTAGAAAATGAAATAAACTAATAGACTCTGTATTTTATTTACCTTCAGAAGCGGAGCCGCAAAGTTCGATAATAATGTGAAGCTTTCCATTGGGTTCCAAATCAACCTAAAATAAACAGAAATACTTTTGATTCACACAATTCACCCAGACTTCACACTGTAATTTTTGCAATGGTAAATTATCGAAGAAACACCGATAATAAAAAGGTAGAATAAATAATGTAAAATTAATATGAATTCGGAAAATGTCCGGATGAGGCGCCCCGATTCCGAGGCGAGACGAGAGAGAGAGAACAAAAATGGCTGCCGTGAGCCTCAGGTTAGCTGAGGGTAACTAAAAACACAACAAACGAGAAGTGATCACTTGAGCACTTAGTAATGAGAAGAAGAAAAAAAAAAGCCGACACACGCTAATTACCCAAAAATCTGATTTCCCTTTCACATCGTCAAAAGAAATACTACAGTTAGCCACGAATTCATCCGGGGGAATAGCAGCGTCGTGAAAAACGGTCAAATTTACAGTCTGTCCATTGTGAACTTCCGAAGTGAAATCCTCGTTCCATATCCACTGCGGCTTCACGCTCTTAGGCTTGGTGGTCGTCTTGGCGACGTACACTTCGTCCACGTCTATGTTGACATACGGCTCAATCATCTGAGAGGTCCTTTCTTTCGTGGAAAGATGCCTCGTCGCGAAGTCTGTGGGTTTCAGATCCACCGCCTCACATATTTTTATTTTCACAGAACCGTTGAAGAAGACCATTTTTGGCCTTCTCAGGCCGTCGAGCCTGATCTCTGAACTCTGCAGACGTCCGAGGGAAACAGTTATCCAAATTCTGCCGTGCTTGGAAGCATTTAGAGGCCTGGCAAAGAAATTTTAATCCAAAAACTTAGAATATCACAGCAAAAAAAAAAAATATCACGGAAGTTGTAATACGAATTTAGCATTAGCACAGCCGTCAGGAAAATGCAGATAAGTTTTGCGCATGCGCTATGATTAGTGCTATACCTTCGACCCAAGAGCCCTCGAATCCGGATCATTCGGCTTCGCGTTGAAACATTGAGCGAGCGAGCAAGACGGAGTGAGAGAGAGAGAGAGGGGGGGGGGGATGCTAAGACAAAGCATGAAGGGAAAAAAATTCCAGGACTTTAGAAAAGCGCGGATGCCAGTCACAACATCAGCAAAAACGAACGTCACATGAAATAGATTTTTATTTACGAAAAAAAAATCTAATGAGATCTGTTTGACAATAAAATAATTTTATTTAGGTTGTAGTATTCTTTTATTTATCACAAGAGAGAGAGAGAGGGGGAGTTTATTAAACCGAGACATGCTAATTCGCGGAAACGTCAAATGAGGACAAGAAATATTCGGTGGGGAGGGAGGGGATCAGGGTTCACTGAAGTCTAAATCTTGAATAGTTTTAATTTACAATCATTAGAGATTAATGCATGTTGAATCTAGATCTACACTACGCCAGAACTATTTTAGTTTTCTGTTGAGAATGACGTGATTATTATACATTTAGATCTGTAGTCATCAGCTAGGCGGTGGCGTCACTTGGGTCAGTGTCATCCGGTGCGGTCAACTTTAGCTGTCTGATATTTTGTCAATGATTATTACAAATTTTAAAATGTTAGATCAGTAAAATTAGAAAAAGCAAATTAGCCCTTCTTAAATTAAGGAAAAAAAATGTTTTTCTTTATTATTTATAATGTTAGGTTTGTGATGACGAATGAAACAGTGCTTTTTTAAAAATGTAAAATACATTAAATTAAGGTGCAAAACTATTTTTTTAAGAAGAATAAACGTATACAATCCCAAAAAATAGTTCTACCAATTCCTATTCGGGATTTTCAACTCACAAACGTATCGTTGCCTCTTTGTTCCTCTCAAAAGTTTCCTAATTTTCACAAGAAGCCACAGACACGCATTGAAACATTTTAACGCTTACTGAAAGAGTTAGTAGAGATGCTTTGAAGTCCTAAAAGCATGTGAATTGTAAAAAATCAATTGCTTCTCCGTTTTTAGCTTCTTCAAGATTAACTAGTAGGCCTAGTTACTTTCTTTAGCTGTTTTACCAGTCGTCGTAAATATCCATATACTGCTACTAATTTGTAAAAGGGCATCAACAATTCTTTATTGATTGATAAAGTAAGAGAAGGTCTAGTTTTTTTTTTATCGCATTAACAATAAACAGCATGTTTCCATCTTGGAGAAACACAAATACCACCAAGTATCAAATAGTACTACAAATTACCCAATCCAATAACTAAGTTTAAAAGAAAGTTCTTATATATGGCTCCTTCTGTCTCGGAAAACAATAAGTGCACCCAAATGAGTCACTAGCTTTGGTTACGTCTTGAGATGGGGCAAATCTGGAGTGACTGATTAAGCCAATTCTCGAGCGGCAGAGTTTGCCACAGTTCGTGCATGTAGGGCTATATTCATTGTCTTAGGGCTAGCCGACAGGGCATAATTCTTTTTCTTTCTCTTGGCTGACGCAGCTTCATTTCTTTTGCACTCGGCGAAGTTCGTACGTAATCTGTCTCCATGCTGTCCGGTCTTCGGCTATCTCCTCCCACATACTTCGGTCGATGCCCATGGCTCTCATGTCTCGCTTGCAGACATCTCTGGTCTTACAATGCTCGCCTTCTAAGCACACTTCTCCATGGCAGTGAGAGCTGGGCAACTTACATGCGTCAAGAACACATAGTAATAGCTTCCACCTACGCTGCCTGCGACGCATAATGTGCATCTCCTGGAGGGATCGTGTCACCAACCAGGATGTTTTGACACGGGCCAACATGCACAGCTTCTATGCTCTCCTTCAACAGAGAAGATTAAGCTGGCTCAAGTCACTCGCATGCCAGATAGAAGAATCCCTACTAAAAACATCCTATACGCTGAGCTTGCAGAGGGTGCCTTAAAGAGTCATACTGGTGTTGTACTGCGTACTTGGAACACCAAGGCCAGCAAAAGCGAACAGAAGCTCCCTTTCACCAGCCTGAATTGGACGATTGTAGGTTCCTCCGACGGTTGGGGGGGGGGCGGTGAGACTCGGGGGTAAAACTTAGAGTTTTTGCTGCGTTCACTGCCAATGGACACGGACACTCTGGACTCGTGGGCTAGACGCGGACGAAGGCCGCACCACTGACTTCCCCCGTCGTTTTCCTTTAATATACCAGGCCGACCCGTGAGGAGTTTCGCCATTTATGAAACGAACCCTTGAGGGACGCGCCTGGATGTGACAGGTCTTTGCTAGAGCTTTGTTACATCCCCGCCAATGCAATGAGTTTACTCTCATAAGCTCTTAAGCACTCTCACGGGAGCTTTGTTTTGCTACTCTTTGGCCTAGTCGTCCCCTCATACGACCGTTTCCACCCTGCGCAACGATGAGGCAGAGCAGCAAGCCCGGGGCACAGGGTGTAAGACCCAAGGGCCGCCCAAGATTAGCCCACAGAGATGTCTGTATATATAGTCTATGATATATAGTCTATGATTACAATTAACAACTTCAACCTTCAAAAAAAAAATAATTTAATTAAGGAAGATTCATGTGGGCACGAAATAACGAATTTTGCTTAGCCAGAAACAAAGTGATATCAAGCATTCTGTGCAAGATGTCCTTACATTTTTTTCTTTACGTCATTCATAGCAATCAATGCCCTGCCAATACATTTTCTTCAGACATATCGTAATTTTTTATTTGTTTACTTAATTTCCATCACATGAAATCCAGTCACAACATAAACAACTTGCCCTAACTGGCACACCTAGTGACTTAATCCTTTTTGCTTTTGAATCCTGCCTATTGTAATAACACAAAACGATCCATTATTGTTTTGAAAAGAAAGACTTCCAACTTTGATTCTTTCCATTTGTAAATTATAAGTTACTGTCATGTGCCAGCATGAAGCATAATTAAAAATCTTCTATATATATAATCCTCAAAGTAAGAGGTCAAACATGCAAGCAACAACAAGTAAATAGGGAAGATCCCATGGCGCAGCACGCGGTGTGAATGGAAATTGGTGCATCCCAATGCGCACTATTTTTGTGAATGAGAGTGGTGTTTATATAATTATCTTCTTCTCAAATTATTGTCATAATATTAAAAGTATTTCCAGATTATTGTGTCGTTAGACTATTTGAAACTAGAACAACAATGCACAGATTGAGTATACTCTCAGGTTTCACTTTAGAAAGTACTTTAATTACGCACATTCGTTCATTAGACATGAATACGAAAAATAACTCATCTCTCTATTCCTAGATCTAGATCTAAAACTCGAATTCAACTCTAAGAAGATTATAGAACTTCTCTTCGCAAATATAGTTTTATGCTTTAGCACATGAACATACTAATTATAGTCCATTTAATCAAATTAACATACAAATTTGTTTTTCTAAAGCATTGTTACATGAGTGCAGCTATATTCTTAATATCGCGTAAATTAAGGTAAATTAGCCATTTTTTTTAGCTCCATTCATAGTATTTTTCATTCATGAATTCACGCATTCGCTTTACTTATAACAAGCAAATGGGAAGATCCAATGGCGCAGCATGGTGCGAATGGGAAATAATATATCCAAAATCCGCACTATTTTCATTCACAAAATAGCATAGCATATTTTTTTTTTTACTTTAAAACGATTTTAATGTCCGGAAATTTCCAGGACTTTTTCGACCGGCGGCATAGCATTTAATAACATTTCAGGAGATTTCCAAGGGTCTCCTGGTAAATCAAGAGGCCGCGGGAAATCTGTTATGTTTTATAAAATGGTTCAATTTAATAATTTATACACCTAAAAATTAGCACGGGTCCAAAGAAAGTTCGGGACCCACTGTGGTCGCATATGTTGTAGTATTTTTTATTCATGAATTCACTTATAACAAGTAAATGGGAAAATCCCATGGCGCAGCATGGTGTGAATGGAAATGGTGTATCCAAATCCGCACTATTTTCATTCACAAAATAGCATAGACATAAATAAATATAGACTGGAAAAGGAATTAACTTCATGTAACTTGATTTATCATTTATATACCTAAAAAATTAGCACGGGTCCAATGAAAGTGCAGGACCCACTGTGGTCGCATTTGTTGTAGTGCCCAAGGCCTGCCCTGGAAAATAGCGGCGTATGCTATGCCGCCGGTCGACTTGTATTTAAGTAATTCTCATTAAATTGTCTCAATGGAAAAATTCCCTATTCTATGGCTAAAGTTTCTGTAAACAGTCAAAATTGTAGAATCTAATTTTCTTTCTTACATCAGATGGGTCAAATTTCTCCCGAGTAGGCCTACCATCGTTCTGTCGACGTCTTTTTGGTGGACAAAACAGGTTCAGTTGTTATGGAGTTTGTTTGCATTGTCTGTAGGCGGATTTTATTCACCAGTGCTTGAAAGAGAAGATCGAAAAGGCTGTGGAAAAGGGGAGACGATGTTACTAAACAAAAACAAGAACTCTGTAATATTCAATGGCAAAGATAGTTCCTTGGGTTTTAAGTGAGATGAGATAGATTTATTAAAACCTTTCGACATCTTGTGCTGTTATATATTTCTACAATGAGATTGAAAATTTTACATAGGCCTATATTTCTTAATAACATATTAATCGATTTTAAACGATAATTTCCAGCTTTATTAAGTTAATACGCATGCAAGGATATCCTATACTCTTAAGCGAGCAATTCTCGTATATATATATAATATCAGGTGGCCGAGCCTTGCTCGGTTAAATAATTTTTTAATGAAGGTTATATACCTGAAGTCAATTTGGGAATATGTTTAAAATTAACGAAAATGAAAGATCGGACAAAAACTACTAATCTGGAAAGTTGCTTTAGTCTTCTGTTAGTTATAAATGTAATCGTGCATGGCTATTAAATATAAAGTCTCTTAAGTCCTCCTACAGTCTAGACAAACCACAGCTCACGTCCGTATTATAGTTTTAAAATACATCTTTAGCTTAAACCAGGGATCTCATACTCATATCAGCATGTGGGCCGCACTGGAAAGTTATAACCTGTCAGCGGGCCGCACCATGAAAAGATAATGTTTTTTCATTAAATTTTACGAACACTACTGTCAATGCTAAAATATTAGTTACATTTAGTGTAGTTTATTACAAGCACAGGCAGTTTAGTTAACTGCGATAAGTTGACGTTGTCTCTGTCAATAATAAAAAAGCAGAAACTGTAGTTTCAAAAAAAAAATTACTAGTCCCACTGCAGCGATGGCTCGTAACCATGGGCGCCCGCAGGGGGGTGCAAGGGGGTGCACTTGCACCCCCCTGGATTCTGAGTAGCAAAATTCTAGACAATACAATTTTTTGCATCATTAAATCAATTAACTTCTTAGTAGCCACTGAGCAAGTAGTAATTCTACTGTAGTACAATCATAAGGATAGTTAATGTTGGAGTTGACTAGTCTAGGTCTAATAGTAGGCTAATAGGAATAGATGGCCGACGTGCACCCCTCTAGATTCTAGTAGCCACATTGTAGCAAATTTTATAAAAAATAATTTCTTACAAGTAGCAATTTAAGAAGTTTTGCTTCCACTGAAGTACAGCTGTAAGATAAAACTATTGTTTCAATAAACTAGAATATGCTAATCAGGTGTTGATGGCTGACCATGTTCGCTTTATTATAGTCTTGCAATTTTTTGTACTGTAAAAAAAGTGTGAAATATTATATTTCACGTAAGTCGTGACAATTTGTTATCTCTTGCTCATAATTATATTTATTATTATATTCAGGGGCGGCCCTAGCAGTGCGCGGGGCCCTGGGCGAGCGTCATGTGCGGGGCCCTTAGCCGCAAGGGAAGACAATATATACCATGGGCGTAGCCAGGATTTTTTTTTCGGGAGGGGGAGACCCACAAAAATATGTGTGTGTGTGTGTGTGTGTACATAACTAATCTTTATTACAATCTGTGCCTTCAATCTTTTGGAAGAATTTTGTTGTGTCTTAGAATAGGTTCTTCCTGAAGTTAGTGGAAAAATTGTTGGCTCCCAGCTTTTGCCAGTAAGGGAGTCGGGAGGAGCGCTGGGAGCTCCCCGCAGCGCGGGCGAAGCCCCGCCGCAAAGCACTATTTCTGGTATTGGAAGCCAACAAAATGTATATTCTGAGGTATCTACAGTGCTATTAAAAAGTTTTATTTCAATTCTTATTTATATCCTCCCGCGCCGTTCGGCAGATCGGGCGGCAAGCTGCTTCCACAAAAATCTGGCAATTTCAGTTGCTTCTTCCCACCTGCTCTGAGGTCCTCCAAGAAAGTGTGGCGCCAAGATTTCCCTATTTTCGCTTTCCTCCTAATGGCCTCCATGTCATCGCAACTGTTAGTACGCGTAGTTTATTTTGTCGGAGAACATGTCCCGCAAGCTTCATGCGACGCTCTGTCAGCTTACTAAGGGATCGACTCCCAGTTCGGCATCTTTGTGGGGCCACATTGAGTGTTTTTCAATTTAGGTAAGTGACTATTCACTGCCCTTTATTAAGCCTAGCCACTGGTAGAAATGTGTAACATCTCTTAACTACGCTCTTGGAATTAGGTGACTGTATTTAGCTTTAGATTTTATATTCAAAAGGTTTTATCGTCAAAATCATCAACTAAAAAATCTCTTGAGTTTTTTTTTAACAAATTCAAAACCCCATTTAGCTCATATAATTTGGTGACAGTAGTTTGCTTCAGAAAATTGAAGAAGGGGTTTTCAACCTCAAAACCCTTGGTATGGGGATTTTAAACTCAAAACCATGTGGAGGGTTTCAAACTTAAAAAAAAAAACATCAGGAGGAGGTGGGTGAGTAATTTGCTATTTTTATATTGAAGAGGTTTTTTTTTAGCTTCAAACCCCAATGAATGGAGGTTAAAACTCAAAACCCTTTTGGCATAGGATTTTGAGTGCGTTTTTATTTTTTTTTTTGTTTTAGTAGGGGGGTTTAAGCTCATAACCCCTTTGGCTACTCTCAGAATTTTGAGTGTGTACTTTGCTTTTTGATATTGAAGAGCGGGGGTTTATCGTAAATTTCGGAGGGGGTTTTAAAATCTAAATCTTCATTAGCTATGCTCTTAGAATTTTGGAATTGTGGTCTGCAATATTTTTGTTGTTGTTTTGTTTATAGAAGAGGGGAGGGGTTAACTGTAAAACCCCCTGGTAAGGGTTTTAAACCTTAGACCCTCTTGGCTGCGCTGGGGCAATTGGTGGATTAGTATTAAAATCTCACCTAAAATAAATAAAAGCAAAAAATCAGTAACTAAATTCTGATCCCCCCTGGCTACGCCCATGATATATACCTATCACGCTAACGCTCTAACAATACAGTATGTCCGCCTCTGTGAATCTGTGGGCCTTAATTTTGCTACAAAACATGACGTAGGTAGCATGTTGACCTACTATTGGCAGATTAACTACATTACTGTATTCACTGTTTTGTAATTTTTCTCCATCAACCTCCGATCGCAAATAAAAAAAGAAAACACTCGCCACTACTAATATTAAGTCTCCTCTCTCACTCTACAAATTGAAGCCAATTGGACGTTCTATAAGAAAAAAGTGTGATATAAGAGCTACAATGGTCCATACACTTTCGCAGACCCAACTTTTGCGGAAGGGCTATACCACGGTTTTGACAAAATTAACTGTTAAACGATGATAGCATCTTAGAATTGGCAGGTAATTGGATGCTGTCTTTACCGAAACTGAGCGGTATTTTAAAACCAAAAAATGTATGTTAACAGCTTAAATGGTAATTGGTATCATAAAGATAGTGGAAAAATATTGAGTAACAAATCCTTGTTTATAAGAACTGATTTGGTTTTCGAAGTTAGCGACAATATAATCTCCGATCGGGGGGGGGGCTCCCCACAGGTGCGGGGCCCCCCACAGGCGCGGGGCCTGGGGCGGTTGCCCCACTTGCCACCCCCTAAGGCCGCAACTAATTATATTTAGTTATAATAGGGCCTAGAGTGGGAGAAATATTTTTTCTTTGTCCTTGCTGATTTTATTTCAATACGATAAATGTGAAAGTTTCTTTGAACAAGAATGAGGAGTGCAGTCATATGTGTAAATGTATTTATGTTATGCACAGT
>JADKLZ010000104.1:28758389-28800828 GCA_021533235.1 Biomphalaria straminea | reverse complement strand
ATGAGGAGTGCAGTCATATGTGTAAATGTATTTATGTTATGCACAGTTAAGGTCGGTTTTAGTGCTAGATAGCAGGTTAAACACGTCCACCAGTTTACGATTGCAGACTATACAAGAAAGCTCTTAATAATAATAAAGTTTATTTATAGAGCACTGTAAGCTCAAGGCACTGTGATAACATTACAAACATAACAAGGTTACAAAGTCAGTTTGTGAGAAAACACAAACTCATTATTAGTCCCCGAAGTGGTCCACCCAGGCAGATAAAAAGACAGGTATCAATATTTTCAGAAAAAAACATCATAACTAAATTCTTTCAAAGAAAAATGGAAAAAGAAGGTTGACAGATCTTGTGTTGTCCAGCAGACCAAAGGATATGTGAAAGTGAATGTGGAGTCAAATGTGAGCCTGGCCATAACTGATGTCTTATAATGAATATCTAATTGATCTAATTGTCTGTAAGAGTCAATCTCTACAAAAAAATTCGTTTTGTCAATTGTTACATGTGTGGGTGGGGTGCAGTATTACACCTGATAATATGAATACCTACTTATTAATTGTTGTTTTAAATTATGTTCCGCTTATTTGCATTTTAAACATATTTTTTTTCTCTTAAAAAAAGGAAACATTATTTTTGGATATGTGTATCTGCATGATAAAACTTAAGTAGCGTAGCGACACAAATGTAAAAAAAATAATTTTCTACTAAAAGTCTAAAACCATTTGCATAAATGTGTTGAAAATATGGTAAATAATTACCTCCCTTACTAAAGAGCTTTCCGTGTTTTTTACTATTTATAGTGAATAGTTGTAAATAGTTGTTAGAAAAGCAGAATCTAGTCTTGTTTTCCGATGGGCTATTCGTGCGGCGTTATTCAAAATTCGCTGTTGCTTTGCTATTTTGTCATCAGATATACCCGCTAGCAAGGCGTTGCAGTAGTCAAGTCGGGGGAGTATGAATGCTATAGCGAGCTTTTTGTTGACTCCGTCGTCCAACTTAGTCAAACAGGGTCGGATATGACCTAATCATTGAAGCTGAAGATAACGGCCCTTGCAGAGCTGAAAGACATGCCATGAATGCCATCGTACTAGGCAAAACGACAATTTGAATTAACGAAGCAATGGCAGCAGCAAGAAACAAAAAAAAATACGAGCAACAACATTTGTTGGGTATTTTGGTGATGAAACTGCAGATATCTGAGTCACTTTTCGGTTTGTTTGTTGATGGCGATCGTAATTGAGAACAAGTTACAGGTTTTGTTCCTGTTCAGAGAAACACAGTCTGTGTCTAACGTCATTGTCAGCGAATACATTAAGAATTGTCTAGAAATGAATATACTACTCAGCCAAGACTGTGATGGCTGCCCCGTGATGGTTAGCTTTCAGAAATGTGTTAAGGCAAGGATTGGTGAACAAAAAGTTTCATTTTCACCTTTTAGTGTGAGACACTATGGAGTGAGAAATAAGAACCCAGTCACAATGTTAATTGCAATTCGTTGTTAACATTTTCTGTTAGATCGACATTAGGTAGGCATAGACAGAACGTATAAGCTTAACAACGCGTAAAGTAAATTGTTTGTTCAAATGTTAAATATTTTTTTAATTTTGAAACAAATATTTACAGGTCACTTATTATCGTATATTGGGGGTGGGGGGGAACCAGTTCCTTTCTGGATTATTCTCCGTAGACGAAAATTTGCACCCCCCTGGAAAAAATCCTGCGGGCGCCCATGCTCGTAACTCATGTTTATGTCCACTCAGTTGAGAGCGTTTAGCAGAGACCAGACCATCGACGTTAGGCCTGAAGTCGCGTGTAGTGGCAAGTCTCAAGGTTGCTCTCAGATATTGATCAGTCAGTCGTGATCGTAATGATGTTTTGTTGATCTTCAATCTGGAGAAAAACTGTTCGCAAATGTACGTACTCCCAAACATCATTAGAATTCTAGCAGCTGCTTAGAAAAAGTTTGTAAAATTTCTCTCTGGGAAGAAACTGTTAGAAATCTGGAATGCCAACATCAGCGTATTTTTGCTTCAGAATAGTCTACACTGCTGGTCCAGTAGTTCCATCTGGATTTCCTCTGGAATGTTTTTCACGTCAACTGCGAACGGAGTGGCAACAAGGAAAAACTGTGGTTCGAGAGCACTGAATATCTGAAAGCGGTGTTCAAAATCCTTCAGTAGTCTGGAGAAGATGTCTACGTAATCTTTCAGGCGCTGAGGTACAACCGTTATGCTCTGTTACGCCGACCACTTTATTAGCTCACTGTTCTGTTGTCACAGATTAATAAACTACTGTAGACTTTACAAATTAACAATAAATAATATAACGAGACTGTCTTCAGCAGTAGACATTAGAGAACTCTTTTATTTCCGCTCTATCTTTTACGTTCACTCAATAACATAAACAATAAACAATGACGTAATATATTTTATATGAGCACATCCTTCCTTTTAAAGTTCTTAATAGAGCCTACTGATATCTAGAAGGAATCTTAACAACTCGGCCACTTCTGGTTGTTTTGACTGGCACGACAAGTTCTCTAGACGTTGGTCTATAACTGTCTGTTTCGGTTGTTCTAACAGTTTGTTGTTCATTGTCTTCGTCAGTATCATAGTACCCAGAGATGTCTTCATCAAAACTCTTATTTAAAAACCGTTGGTTTCTTCTGTAGGTTTTTCCATCATTTGTCTTTATGATATAAGATCTGGGTGATGGATGTTTCTTAATGACGACAGCTTTCTGCCATGTTTGTCCTAGACGCACTCTCACTTTCTCTCCGACAGAATAATCTTTAGGTAGTCTTGCTTTTGCATCATATTTTACTTTGCTTTTCATCTGTCGTTCGTTGAGTAATTTCTCTGCATCTTCAGCTATCGATGGTTCAAATAGTTTGGGATCAGTTGGAATTATGTCCCTGAGTCTTCTACTCATCAGCAGTTGTGATGGTGAATACAGCAGTCCACTTATTGGAGTATTTCTATACTCGAGCATAGCGAGATATGGATCTTTCCCACTTTTGTATGCTTTGTTGAATATCTGCTTTACGATACCAACATACACCTCACTTTGACCATTTGATTGAGGGTACCTGGGACTTGATGTGGTTATCTTGAAATTCCATTCAGAAGCAAACTCTCTATATTGATAACTGTTGAATGGCATATTGTCACTCACTATTTCTTCTGGTATGCCATGTCTAGCAAAAATTCCTTTCAGTGCCCTGATAACACATTCTGCTGTTTTGTTCTCCAGTCGTTTTATTTCAGGGTATTTTGAGAAATAGTCCACAACTAGCAAATAATCATTGTTTCGCCATTCAAACAAATCTGTCGCAACCTTTTTCCATGGTCTGTCTGGTACAGCATGAGGTAGCAATTTTTTCTTCGGTCTCGATTTCTCTTGAGCACGTAATAGTTTATCATCTTCTTGCAATTTAGAACCTGACTTTGGTATGCAAGTTGTTGTTAGCTGATTTCTCGGCTTCAACTCTCGTGGAACTTCATTTTGTCTCTTGACAATATGGACTTTGACGTTTTCTTTTGCTTCGATTAGTCTTAAAGCAATAGATGTCTTCATACCTAAAACTGGGTTTATTTCTTTCTTGATCACATAAAGATCATCTTTAACTTCTACATCGCCGACTTTAAATGTGACCGATGCAACTCCCTTCAGTTCTAGTGTTTCATCTCCTAATGCTCGTAGGGTAATATTTGACTGTTTTAACTGACTATCAGTTTCTAAAGTGTTCCACGTTGACTCTGATATCACATTGGCTTGTGCTCCTGTGTCAATCTTCATTTTGACTATCTTTCCCATAATATTGACATCAACCATCCAAACTCTGACATTGTTGTCAGTGCCAATTGCCTCAAACCATAACTCGTTTACTTGGCTTGCTTGACTTTCATCTTCCAGTAAATCAACAGCCTTGGAATATTTCGAACGACATTTTGCAGCGAATCATATAAAATATATTACGTCATTGTTTATTGTTTATGTTATTGAGTGAACGTAAAAGATAGAGCGGAAATAAAAGAGTTCTCTAATGTCTACTGCTGAAGACAGTCTCGTTATATTATTTATTGTTAATTTGTAAAGTCTACAGTAGTTTATTAATCTGTGACAACAGAACACTCACCAAAAAGAAAAAGACCGCCTTTGGCATGCGTTTGTCTGAGATTCGTCTTTCATACAGGATACTGCTCTGTCAAGCGTAACTGTCGGACTTAATGAATTCCCTCTATACAAAGGCCCAACAGAAAATTTGCTGCCGAGGACAGACGCAGACGCGAAAAGAAAATCTTAATCGACCACCGGAGGACAATGGTTATGCTTGCCCTGGGTGTGGCAAAATATGTAGGTCACATCTGGGGCTGCGTAGCCACGAGAAATACTGCATTTCTCATTAATCTTCGGATTTGATGTCGATTTGCGTACGCTGCAGCCACTTTTGATTTAACTATAAACCTCAGTAAAAAAAAAACCAACAACTTGGGGTTACCGTTAGGGCGTGGTGAAGAAAGGCCCAGGAGATATCTGAATGGAGGGATGTGTAAAAGCAGGCCATATCCTTCAATGGGCTGTAGCACCAGTAGCAGTAGTAGGCCTATATAACCTTTCTTAGTAGGCCTATAGGCCTACATTATTTAACCGAGCAAGGCTCGGCCACCTGATATTATATATATAACAGACAGCCCGAAACCAAATCACAAAACTGCTCTCAAGACGTCTTTATGAACACGATATTGACCTTACGACGATAAAGCTCGTTATTAATGAACATGTTCTAGTCGATTCTAGAGCCTTCAATCATACTTCAATATGCCCTATCGGTCCATCTCACGTACGCTCTACTTACGAGGAGAAATAGTGCTTTAAATTGTAGATGCCATGAGAAGGAATTTCTAAAGCTCAGAAATAAGAAAACGCCTGATAGCTCTAGAGTTCCCCTGGCTAGCAGCGTAAGCAAGAAGGCTGCGAACGTCTCATTTTGGTTCTTGGGAGAAAAAAAAAAGGGGGGGGGGCGGTTGATCTCTAGTAAATGTTTGAGAAAAATAATTTATTGTGGAGAATGGATTTTCTTTTTTAGTTTTGGTTTGGGGGGGGGCAATTATGATATTATCATTGATCCCTACATATAAGTAACTTAGTCACAATCCACGGAAGCAAAATATATACATTTAAGAGTATATCTACTTTTAAAAAATAAATCATAAATAATCTAGCTCTAGAATATCTATATTAAATATTACAGCTATACGTGTAAATCATATCTATTAGTAATGTTGTTACCTGGCAAATAAAAACCAGAAGAAAAAAAAATCTGGCAGTACTTCTTGTTTCGATACTAAGTTTACATAAGAAAATGTTGACATCTTTACGAGCAACCTTGAATATTTATAAAATGTTAGTATTTTAATTTCTAAATACTAGATATAGATCTAGAGTTTGAGATGAAAGAATCTAGACATAAAAAATAAAACTCTAGATCTAATCTAGTTTTATTTAGAAAATCGATTAAGAATTATGCAACCTCTGCTACTCTACTAATAACCGTCTCTACTTAGACGTCTTAGACTGACTTAGTCGACTTAACGGACTTATAAATTAAATCTTATAATACTTATTCTTATAAATAATATTAGTCTTACTTAGTAAGTTAGTCTTAGACTTACTAGACTAGACTTACTCTATGATAAACTCTATCTAGTACTTACTGACTTAGTCTTGAGTCTTGTCTCTTGTACTTGAACTAATCTACTTGAAGTTCTTACTAACTCACTTACTCAGAGTCAGAGTATCAGACACTCAGACCAGAGTTATCAGAGTAGTATCAGTAAATTCTAACTGTGTTAGTGTCAATATTTCCGACATTAGTGTTGTTAGTGTTACTAAGTCTAAGTTTAGTAAATTAGTAGTTGTGTATAAAGTATTTCTGATGGTACTGTTCAACTGTTACTTTATTTAGTCATTAGTCTCTATTAGTTATTAGTAGTAAATAGTAGTGTTATTGTTATTGTTTGTGTGAAGTGTCACTGAAGTGTTTCAACTGTTTGGGAGCCTCAAGGGTCTCACTTAGTACAATTATTACAATATATTGTATATTATTATATATTTGATAGTTATTTTATAATTTAGTCTATATCATATATCTTATACATGAATAGACTATTCAATAGTATAGTGTAGTGAATAGATCTAAATTGTAAATCTATATGTATATAAGTCTTATTAATAAGTATATATTAAATATACATATATTGATGTCCACATTCTAGAATAAAAATTAGTTTATTCATTGGTCATGATTGGGTTATTATAAATTATAAAAAAAAATCATTAATCAATGAATGACTCATTTGTAATCAACAATAGAAGAATGCTTTGTGTCATAATTGACATAATAAAATAATGATGTTTCTGGGGGGAAAAAAGACTTTAAAATCTTTTACAAAATCTTACATTTTTATGACTTGTGCAAGTTGATTTCAATAACTAACTTGTATTTATTTAGTGTACAGTAAATTGTTTATTACTGTACAAGTATTATTATTATTATTATTTAATCATTTATGTAAATACTCTTCTATATCTCAATTGTGAATGAATTGTCATTTACAGCTCATCAAAGTTACAACCTTTACTGCATAATTCATTGAGGAAAGCAATCCTTTCATCTACAGACATAGGCTCAAAATCTTTGGCTACAACAACAGAGTTACCAAAGTCTGACCCTGATGAAGAACTACACATAAGTGATAGCTGTGTAAAGGTAGAGATTTGACATGTCAACAATTATTCACATTATGATACTCTTACCTTCGTTGTTGCATGATGAGCCTTCTTCCTCGTTCACATTATTATGTTGTAGCGTTGAGATGACTAGACCAATATATGATAGGAACTGCGCAGTGGTTTCCAAATCAGGGAGCTCTCTATATAGTTTTCTTTCTATAGGGGTGTTTTGGGGCCAGAGTCTTGTTCGGGCCACTTTGTAAAGAATGCAGTTTTGAAGGACATGGTCAGCATTCTCTGGTAACACTACACATGCACAGATTTCACTAATGAGCCAATATTGATAATTTGGGGGATGTCAATCAGACATGTGTCTTCTGGCTTGTCATGTGGTATACACTTCAGATTGTCGTCACCATCAAACTTTGCCTGCTTCCCGCAGGAAGTCTGTGCTAGGTCATAATAATCTTTATTTCTGAATGAAAGTCTGAAAACTATAAAACAAAGAAACCTTTGTGACTTGAAAATTTTCATTCTGCATTTTCACAAGGATAAGTTTCTGTAGTAGTTGAATGTGTTAAGGCACACTCTTTCATTCTTCTATTTAATCCCAAAGAATTGTTGTTATTTAATATCAAACAATCACAAGGATTCTCAAATGTAGTCTTCAAGTGTTTTTCTAGCCAACCTATTAGCCTTGTCTTCATTCCTTCACTAGACATGGGCTAATCATAATCGCATATTTATTAGAGACTCTGTGTCTTGTGAGACGTTCTTTTTCCTCTGCAAATTTTGACTAAATACTTGATATATATATCCACAGTCACTGGTTAGGCATTCGAAATCACTAGATGCAACATCATTTTCTACCTTCTTCCTTCTTCTGGTGTGTACACCATCTGTGCTCCAGGCTATCTGATGTTGATCAACTCTCTAAAGCAGTTTTATATTAAAAACCTTTTAATGCCATTTGGTTTTGATCATTTTTCTGAGGCATGTGTGATGGAAGGAGTCAGATTTCTTTAGATGTATTGTTATAATTGAACAGGTCATAACATCTAATTCATGCATTGTATATCCAGCTTAGCAACTAGCTATTTATAGAATCATTTCAATAAGTAAAATAATTACAAATAACTTAAGATTAAATGAATTGAGTATTACAGTTATAAGATTAATAATATCAGTCTTAGGTCATTGGAGATAACTCTTTCTCTCCTTAATTATTTTCCATGTTCTGACAGAATTGTTCCTTTTTCACACCCTGTTATGATTAAACTGCAACAACTTAATAACATTTTTGTCTGTAAATAGAAAACATTACTTTTGGTATAGAACTATAGGAGAATGCATGTTCTTTGTATACAGCACAAATGTACCTTTATAAAACCAAAAATTAATTTAAATTAATGCGGTCAAATCAACTATGGTATTGTTAATAAGGAAATACATACTTATTTCTACTGCTTTGAATAATTATGTTTTATTTACCTTTACTGTATAATTGTGAGTAGGCGTAATATTTTGTTTAATTAAAAACAAATATACCTGCATTAGATAAGTAAACAAAGAAAAGTTTTGTTTAAAAATTGAATGCATTGTAAAATAAAATGTTTTTTTATGATACAGTTAATAAAATCAGCGATGAATGAATTTCAAGTCAACTCTTTCCAAACCAAATTTAAAGTTTACTCTCAAAAGAAAATCAAATGAATAAAAAAAAAAACTTTTTATAATTTGAAATGAGTTGATATGTTTTTTAAAAAAAATAATTCCAAAAATTTTGTTTAAAATTTTAATGACCAGAGGTTAAAAGAAATCAGTGATGGTGTCAACAATTTGCGAATTCTAGTGGAAGGCGGAGGATGCTCAGGATTTCAGTACAAGTTTAACTGGGAGCCTACCATCACAGAGGAAGATGTGTAAGTATGAAAGTACCACAGAGTAAAACTTGATGAATAGAATTATGTTCTTATTTATAATGGAAAATTTTGTGAAATTTTAGAACCATTGTTTCTGATTCAATTTTATTCTCCATTTAAATAGTATATGATTGGATTTCAGTTTTGGTGTGCACTAAATACAAATGTGTGCTTGTTGGCAAGGTTTTAAAATGAAATTCCCAGGATTTCCCTGTATTTTTGTATGTCCTATCTCTAAGCATACTTTTGAGATGAATAGTAATTGTGAGAGGTTTCTGTACTTGTACTATTTTTAGAGAAACAGGTTATCTAGAGTTATATTCCCAATTAAAATTATATTCTTAATCTACATCAGATTTGAACTCTTAAGATGCTAAATTTAGCAGCCAGGTTTTTTTCTTTTACCATTCAATCAAATACCAAACAAGATTTTTAAAATTGAGTATTGATCTAAGCACTTTGTTAGTTTACTAGAATTTGTTAAATATAATGCTATGTTTATATAATGTTCATCTTTTACAACTAACTGAATAAATTTTTTTTAAAATATTATTTTTTGGATTTGATTAGAATTAATTGTTACTACGGTATTGTGTTTCTCATCTACAGAATCTTTGAGAGGGATGGAGTGAAAGTGGTCATCGATAAAATGTCTTTAGACTTTGTGCGGGGAGCGACTCTTGATTTTTACCATGAACTGATCAGATCCTCTTTCCGTATCATAAACAATCCCAAAGCAGAGCAAGGTTGTTCGTGTGGATCATCTTTCTCAGTCAAACTATAGATGCTGTGAATTAAATGCTTTGTTTTAAAAAGAAATATCCTGCATTACCACAGCATTGGGTATGTGTAGGCCTACCATGATGTGTGGAAGGAAAAGTGATCATAGTCCTTTTATTGATCAAACCATTTTAAAAGTTTTATTTTTTACCCTTCTCATTAGCACAAAATGTTACAGACAAGACCACCTTCAAAGTGCCGGTAGCTGATATTTGATTTTTATCTCATTGCAATGTGTGTATTGTCTTGTATTCATTTTTTGTTTTAACAAAGACTGTAAATATTAAGTAGTGTTAGGTTTACGAAACCCTAATAATGTTAGTTATGAATACCCTTCCCACAATGCTTTGTGATTAATCTCAGTTTATTTATGTGAATATTTATTTCCTGAAAATGTTTCTGACCTTACTATATGCATACTTTTTTTTGTTTGCTTGTGTTTAGCAAAATGTTTTATGTAATGAATTTAAAATTGTTTTACATATTTAAATACTCAATACTAATGCCAGTACCATTGATTGTTGCTGAAATAATTTTGATTCATGGTTGAATAGAATGTCTCTGCTGCCATAACCACCAAACTTTGAAGAATATCAGGTCTATATGGCTGAATGACATAACTATAAAACTGTATTTATATGCATCTCAGCCATGGTGGCCTTAGATTTATGTCTTTTAGGCCTCTTATTTAGGATAGCAAGTTATCTTAATTGAGATCAGCCATTAGCGGTGGCACCAGCTTCTCACCCCCTCCTTTTCCCCCCTCTCCTCTAATGTCATGAATAGTATGAGGTCATGATCTTCAAGGTCAGTCCTGTTTCAGTTTTTGCCCTTCCAGCCTTCATGTGATTTCAGCCTTTGAGAAGTGTTGTTCACTTAGTCCTAAGACATCTAGCAATGCTGTGTTGAGTCACTAGTTCATTGAGTGGACCTGTTTGATGGTGACATCGAAAAGGAAGGATTCATTTCTTTGTGTGTCTGTGCATTAAAGGGAAACTAGTTAGATGTTACAGTGAACTGACTGATTAACAGGAAGGGTTAATTTCTTTATATGTGCGTATTAAAAGGAAACCAGTTAGAGGTTTTGCATCCTTCTTTTCCACTGTTCTTTAAGATATGATAAAATACTTTTCTCTCTCTCTCTGATTCAGTTTTGCATCCTTCTGTTCTACTGTTCTTTAAGATATGATAAAAAAAATACTTTTCTCTCTCTCTCTGATTCAGTTCTGCATCTTGGCCAAATCATTCCGTTTCAATTTTTTTTTATTAACTAAAGAGCACTGGAGTTGAATGATTGTGTGTTGCGTTAATCTAATGGTGAGAGAGCTGTTGTTCTAGAAATGTTAATTGTAAGGTCAGTCCACTAGCAACTTCTAACAAAACCTCCTTTATGGAGCCGTTTTGCAATTCATTGCCATTTGAATATTACAAATAGGGATTTAATTAGTACTGTCAAAAATACTTTGTCAAAAATACTTTACATGGTTGTTAACTTCAGTAAAAAAAGGTTTTTGAAATGTTTTTTTTTATTTTTAAATTTGATTTGGAAAAGTTTTACTTTTTCTGAAGATTTATTTCCCTTGGAATGAGCAAACTTGACCTGACTTGCCAAGTAAAAATGTCATGTTAGTCAAGATTTCCCAAGTTTTACTTCCATTTTATTGGTAGCTTGTAGTTGAACATAAACTCTCTTTGTGATTTTTTTTTTTTGTAATTGGTTTTGGAGGTCAAATACTAAAGATTGAGATATACCTGGATTAAAGGTTAGTTTTAGAGTTGATGAAGTTTTTAGGGCTAGTGTCAAGGTTAGTTAGTTTTCTTGATAAGCTTGATCTCAAAAATTTTTGATAATTTAGTGAGATTTTCTTATTTTATCAAGCATCCTTTTCTAGATAATATTCGGTTAAAGTTTCCTCTATTTTTTTTATTCTTTTTTTTTTTTCAAAAATTGCAAGTATCAAATGTTCAAAAGTCTTGTATTCAGCTACATCTGTAAGATCCAATGAAATCTTGAGGGTCTAATACTGTAGAAATTGTTATGAGATACCAGAATGGATTTGAAAAACGATTGCTATAATAAAAGATGCTTTATTATAACGACTCCAAACCTTTGTTTCTGTTATTATAAATGACCACAAGTTGTTGATTGTCATGTATTTAAAAAAAAATTAAACATGTCACCAGACAAGCATTCTTTTGACTAGATCATACATCATACAGGCCATTTGGGTATTAAGCTATTATTTTATTTTTAGAATAGTAAAATCTGACTTATGACAGTGTACCTTACTGTTAGGGTAACCGAATCAGATACCCCATTAGTAAAAAACCATGCTGAGATTACTCCCTTAGAGCACGGGGTGTTAGGGTAACCTTGCCAGATGTCCAAAAAAATGGTTCGAGACTCCGTCCCTTTAATGAACCATGTGACAAGAGAAAGGCTTTTATCTCCTGGCCAGGATGAGAAATTGGCTCTTCCCCGATCTCTTGTCAGGGGACCCCGCCAACTAGGTTATCATTTATTCACACCCGTCTTTACATGTAGCATGGTCTCCGAACCTCAGCATGAATTCCTCCTTTCACGCGGGCTGGAAAACCACCCCCACGCGGGGGGGGGGGAGGACCCTTTATGCCTATACCCCTACTGTCCCATCGTACCCGTGAGAGGTCCATCAACGCTCGTATGGACCCCTTTGGGAAACGGGCTGATGTGGGGTTTCGGACTGGTTAGCGAGCCCTTTTTTTTACATCCCTACCACGTGTAACGTGCCCTCTCTCGAGGGTACGTGTGGTAGCTCACTGAGAGCTATGTTTGCTACCGTACTTCGCCTAGCCGACTTCCAGGGCGGACGTTTCCACGGAGTTGCCACGCTGAGGCGACGGGAGCATTACCTCCGGTTAGGGTAACCGAATCAGATACCCCATTTGAAATAAACGATATTACTCCCTTAGAGCACGGAAGAGGAAGCGCGCAGTGAGTTGTAGGGTCGCCTTATCCCCGTACAAGGACAGACCCTTTGCCACACATGGACCAGTTCTCTCTCTCTCTCATTACCTTGTCCCGATCGTTCATCTTGCAGAGCGCGACATTCGTGGAGAATGTGCTCTATTTCTCATCGTCCTCGAAGCAATGGCGGCACCGTGTGTCGAAGTTCTCCCTCCACCGCCCAAAGTACGCACCTATTGGGCAGTGTCCGACTCGGAACTGGCTTTTAGGACTGCCTGTTCCGCACGGCAGAGCGTCCACCATGCGTCCTTTCGGTCTGGTCTACTCATCTGCTTGTGTAGCTCTCGGCCTTTCTCGGAAGCGTCCCAGCTAGCGTACCACTGTGCCAACAATCTGTTGTCGGCTAGGGATCGTACGGTCGCAAGACTGTAAGGTTCATCATTTAAGGTGCACGTTGCCGCCGCGGCTCTCGCTAAAAAGTCAGCCCTCTGATGACTGACCAGACCACAATGGGATGGAACCCACTGTATAAAACTATTTACATTGAGCTGCAGAAGGCGCTCCACCTCTGCGAGGAGTGATTCTACCCGTCCGACTCCTGCAAGCTGCCCTTCAAGGGCATCGAGGGCAGAGATTGAATCGGTAAAGATGACCACGTCCGCTGGGGCCGCGGATCCATCTCCGACTCTTTCCGCTACCCACGTCAATGCTGCGAGCATTGCTTCGAGTTCAGCTTCTGTGCTGCTCTTGCCACTGCAGGGCCCACTCAGCTCCACACTTTCGGGGTTGCCTGAGAGTTGTATCACCACCCCATACCCAGCTTTTGTAGTGCCCTCGAGCATCCTCACGGAGCCATCCGCGTAGATAGTGGTCACTCCTGCCGGGTACGAAGCGATAGTTTCTCTGGCAGTTTGTAGTAGCCGTTTAGGATCGCACTGCTTTGTGACTGCCGGGTCAATCAAGCTCCTCTGCACCGTCGGCATGAGGAAAACTTTGTCATCGGGGAAGGAACCGGTCGGGGAAAGAGCAGCCCGGGATGTGTTGACCAATTACTTCCAAGTAACATGTTGACCAATTATAAAATATATATAATAAATAAATATAGATAATAAAAAAAAATAAAAAAACAAAACTTCTTTGAATGATTGCATCATTATTTAATACAAAGTATTGCACATCAATGAATCCCGGTTTGCGTTTGCAGCATGCAGCCACAAGACAAAAGTGACGAAGACCCGAACCTCTTCTTTTCACGACCCGACTAGAGGCACTGCCGCCAGAGTAGCTTAAATTGACTCCAGGCTCTCTACGTAGAAAGTGTCACTATCGTCCATAAAAAACGGGGCGTAGTGGAAGTGGAACCAGATGATCAGGAAAGTGTACAGACTGACCAGGACTTTAGCCGAGGAAAGACAGACCAGGCACCAGGCGCCAAGCTGTTAGGAATCAGTTGTTTCAATAGTGTTACTTGGTATGGATTCAGTAGTTTCAATAGTGTAAATTGGTATGGAATCAGTTATTTCAATAGTGTTAATTATTGAATCAGTTGTATAATTAGTGTTATTATCCATGAGATGATAAAGAGATCAGATGTAAATTCTATATTATTTATAGCTATGGGATCAGTTGTATAACTAGTGTTACTGGCTATGGGATTAGTTGTATAAAGTGTTACTAGTTTTGTGTGGTTGTACATTTTTTTGAAATTTAGTTTTAGAAAAGAAATGCAGCTACACCCAATCACGGGAAAGACTTTTGAAGTCAACTCTGAGGAAAAATCAGGAGCCGGCGACCCTTACGCAGTTTGCAGCACTCAGTGCTACACCCTGGCAGAGCCTGCGACGCCGCTGACCCCAAACTGTTTATTGTTGTAGTTTATAACTGTCAGGGGCTCGTGCAAACAAATATGGTGTGAAGGTATATTTTGTGTACGCTACTATTGTATAAATTATTTGCTCTTACTATGTATTGTTATGTGTAGTTCACAATTGTAAAACACATTTTCTCACTTATTACTATTATTAATATTATGCAATTCTGCTTTGCTAGAAACAGTCTGATATTATGCAACATGTTCATAATGCCACATCATTTTTCTTCATTACGTCACTCAAAGTCTCCCCATCAACCGATTATTGCAGGGAATTCCAGCTGTTTATATTTCCCACCATTCACAGTTTGACAAGCGTTTGTCAAGTTTTTTCTTCAACACTTGCACACAACGTGACTAGGCCGTACTACAATAGCATGGCAGACCGTTCTCTGCTTGAAAACAGTTTTTTTAAATACATACCGCTTATACAAAGGTGAATGTTCGGATTAAAGTTTTGCACCTGATAAAAAGAATGGTATGAAGGTCTGGATATTGAGTTGGAATTTTCCCGTATGAGCGTATACTAGCTATAGTTAATTTTCACTAAAAGTGATTTGCTTTGGGAACAAAAAATTCTCATCGTCTTTCTGGGTGTTATACCCTATTAGTGTCACCAACCAGGTGCAGTCAGCAGAGTCAGCACCCTGTGGACATTCTTTCAGCAATAAAGATTATTACGCCCTAGCCCGTGTCTCTTGCAGGACGGAAAGGGATAGAGGAGGTCAGAGGATAGAGAAGGCCAGGGGTCGTCAGGGGATAGCGGAGGTCAGGGGTCGTCAGTGGATAGAGTAGGTTAGGGTTCGTCAAGGGATAGAGGAGGTCAGGGGTCGTCATGGGATAGAGGAGGTCAGGGGTCGTCAGTGGATAGAGGAGGTCAGCGGTCGTCAGGGGATTGAGGAGGTCAGGGGTCGTCATGGGATAGAGGAGGTTAGAGCTTGAACCTGGAATCATGGCGGAAGCTTTAAACTGTGTTGTGTTCAAGAAATTCGTATTAAAATCCATACCTGAGCTATGCGCATACTCCGATGAATGTCTTGGACTAAGGCTTTATTTGACAGTTCTGAGATGGTGATACTCTCCAGTCCTTCGCAGGAAACAGTGTAAGAACTATGACCAGATAAGAGAAACTATGTAGGGACTTTGGCCAGATAAGAGAAACTATGTTATGAACTATGCCCAAATAAGAAACTATGTAGTGACTATGTAGGCCACCTTTAGTCGTAAAGACTTTGGTTCATCTCGTAGAGCGCTTGTTCATGTGACTGTGGAGCCATATTTTGGAAAGACGCTCTTGTCCTCATATCTCTCAGGTTTAGGTGGCTTTCGCTCTGGTGGTAGAAGATACGGCTAGTTTTCGTGTGGCACGCTTTTCTTCCATAGTTGAGGCCCATGTCCATAGTTTTCTTTGGTAACTACCTTTTTCTAAGTAGTGCAGTCCCTATACTCATATATTCATCCGCCCCTCAATTGCTTAATTCATAAATACCATACATCCAACCGTCTGACTATTGATTCAGCATCCGTCAGTCTCTCTCATCTGTCCATCCAATCATCTTTCCGTCTTTCTATCAATTTATGTCTTTGACTTAATTAGTATGCAAATCTCTTACCCCAGCTGTTTAATTAGTATGCAAATCTCTTACCCCAGCTGTTTAATTAGTATGCAAACCTCTTACCCCAGCTGTTTAATTAGTATGCAAATCTCTTACCCCAGCTGTATACTGAGTGATCTGGAACACGTACTTTCATAGCCCACTTTTAACAGTATGCACGCTGTAGAGATAGCCACTAGGCTGATGACACACATCGAGACATAGACCATCATGAGCACACCTCCTTTGCTGAAAACAAGTACGCCAACATTAAGTCTCAGTTAAGTACTAATCGCCTAGATTAGATTTGGCAGAAAAAAAAAGTCAGCCAACTTCCTTTGCAAAACGGCGCTAGGCTCTTCGATGGCCTTCGTCAGTCGCGAAGAGGCTATATATCGTTTCATAGAAATTTGTTTTTTAATTCCGGGCATCAGCTAAGTTTGGAACGCTGACGCCCACATAGCTGTTCCCCCCCTCACCAATCAGCTGGGGCCGATACAGTTAGTGAGCAGCATCGACTCAGCCAGGTTCTTTCAGAGTTGACTCCTGAAGTCCTTCCCATGTTTAGGTATAGCCGCACAACAGCAGTGGTTTGGATTCAAGTTTTCCTTCTCCTAGGTGTGCATAGCTAGTTAAGTTTAACTGTCCGAAGCTTATTATTGAACCTTATTATTTGGCTCTAAAGGGTAGGAATACTAATCATTTTGTAGCACAAGAGTATATATCTACGTACGTCGCTCTTACTTTCAGACGCAAATTAATCGTATGCCTTAGAGATAAAGGATACACACAACAGAATGATTCACCTAATAAAAACACGCTTAAGTTACCCCACAGAAGACACTGTAGACAAGATAGTAGACGCTTAACGAATTATCCCATAGACAACATTGCAGGCTTATCTTAAATATATCTGACGTTACTTCAAAAAAGAAAATTACGTCCTACACATTTTATGTGTCAATCGATATATAGTCATACATTTTAACCAATGGCTTGAACTCTGCTAAGTCGTTGGTTTTAGTGACTGATTCATGCAACCCATTCCATTCTCTAATGACGCTAGGGAAGAAGGAGCACTTGTACAAATGTTTTCTAGCGTATGAAAAAAGAAATGTACCCCTATCGTAGGAAGTAATCATCTTCTTTTTTGAAGTAACGTCTGTAACATAAACGATAAGTAATCTTTGTGTCTTTCTAAGTATTTCATTAGTATTGTTTTTCTACTTGTAAGTTATGGCTTAGTGTTTTATGTTTATATCTACTTTTCTGTTTATTCTTCTGTCCTGACGTGTCTCTAAATTTAGTGATTTTACGAATAGAGTTACACTTATCAAATTGGAATATTCGTTTGTTATAAATCTCACTGCTCTAATTTGTATTTGTTCTAGTTTCTTTATGTTTTCTTCAATTAACAAGTTACCCCATCGATAACATTGCAGGCCAGATAGTAAACGTTGACCATCCGATGATGACAGAAAAAATGGCTACAGACACGGGAACGAATGTAGTGAAGTCGCAGAAAATCTGAGGCCCCCATTGTGTGTTTAGGCTGTCGAATCTGTGGGAAGATATACGTGGAAATCATACAGATATAAGAACAATGTTATGGGAGAGTTAGAAAGCATACATATCTAAGCACAATGTTATGGGAGAGTTAGAAAGCATACATATCTAAGCACAATGTTATGGGAGAGTTAGAAAGCATACATATCTAAGCACAATGTTATGGGAGAGTTAGAAAGCATACATATCTAAGCACAGTGTTATGGGAGAGTTAGAAGAAAGCATACGGATCTAAGCTTAATGTTTTTAAAACTGACGAAAACTACTGTACATAATAGGTGATTGCGACGAAAAGAAGTTTTATATCCACACAAAGTAAGCCTAGCAGTGGCTTTCTCTGAATTAAAAGTAGCAAAATATGTAGGTCACAAGTGGGTCTATGTAACATACTGGAAAACAACCATGCAGTTTTCTGACTCAAGCGCAACTGATTTGGCAAACATTGTTACATGACTATATTATTACTAGCATTACACTACGGTTACGCCCGTTGATTTGTTTCCAGTCTATATATTGTTTATTTTGGCCGGAACCACTTTCCTTTTTTCCAAACAAAAACGGTCCGCATTTCAACGACCCCCACTAACTTACTTTTAAGCTTGTGATGTTTACTATATGTTACATCAACTTGAACGACCCTCTCTCTCTCTCTTTCTTCTTCTGTCTCTCTTTCCCTCTCCCTCTGTCTTCTCCTTCCACTAACTCCAGGAAGAAACAATATTAGGGTATAGAGACGTCCAAAAATATAAAGTTACAGAATGTAATGAAGATTGATTACACACACACATCTAATATAAAAAAGGAAAACAAAGGCGTATGTATGTATGTATGTATGTATGTCCCCGTATAGAAATCAAAACCGTTTCACCGATCTTGACAAAACTTGACAGAAATGTTCCTTGGGTACTAACTTAGACCTGTATGTATGAATTGTAGCCCTAAAACAAACTTAATATCTAGATCTAGGTCTAGAACTATAGATGATAGAACTTCTCTTCGCAAAGATAGTTTAAAGCTTTAACACTTGAACATACTAATTATAGTCCATTCATTTCATACTTTAATCAAATTAACATTAAAATTTGTTTTCTAAAGCATTTTTACATGATTGCAACTATTATCCTATTATCGCGTAAAATAAGGTCAAGTTTCTATTTATAGCTCCATTAATGGTTTCTTTTTTAACGTGAATTCGCGCATTCACTTTACTTTAAACATTATTATTTTCTAATGTTTCTAATGCACAATATCACTGACTACATCAGCATTACGCAAATTAAGACCCGCGGACAGCGGGTAATATCTGTCTAGTACAGATATAAATGTGTGTGTGCAAAATTTCCCCCTCAAAAAAAAAAAAAAACCTCCCCGAAAAAAAAACTCCTGGCTACGCCCATGCAGAGTACAATGAATGGTTCTCAACTCACGTGGGGAAGAAAGTGTTGTTGGTCACGTCGTCCCGTAGCAAGACTTTACTGTTCATTATTTTGATTTCAGTAAACAGAAAACACTTATGATAAAACGCAGACTGAAATAGAGGGAGACCAACCAGAACACTCAAGCGGAAAATTGTAAGGAAAAAAAAAATATTAGAAGAGCAATGTTAAAAAAAAACAAGCAAAACATTTTAAAATTGCTTATCTAAGGGGGAGAATTCCGCACTAACATCTATTTCTGTTAGTAATGTAGAAGGTATTTACCTTAATTGATATAAAACAAAATAGTTACCAATAAATAATTTAGTAATTTACTATCTAAGGGGGAGAATTCCACAAGTACATTTATTTCTCTTAGCAATTTAGAAGTTATTTACCTTAATTAATTAACCTTTTACAAGATAGACAGAGTGAGTTGATATTTATAAGCTTTGTTAGAAATTGTAACGAGAGCAACTTAAGTGCTGCAGCAAATAATTAAGTACGCAAATAAGGATTGTGCCAAAGAAAAGAGCTATAAATGATTCAGATTTAATTTCAGATTTAAAAAAATGAAGCTGACCTGATTTATAAAAGAAAATATTGAGACTAATCAAGATTTTGATAAAGAAAAAACATACAGTTAAACATATAAGTATCAGAGACCACAGAAAAGATATACTCTGCTTTGTTTTGTTCCAAAGAAGACAACATCAGCAAACCTTGTACCAAAGAAAAGTACTAGAGCTAATTTGAACAGCACTAAAGGATAGAACTTGAGTTAATCGGAATTGTACCAAGGATGAAGTTTAAAACTAATTTGTAGAGTAGGAGTACCAAAGGAATGATATACAGTTAATTACAGATTTAAAAAAATTGTTTAGTGCCCCCATTAGAATGAAAGAAGCAAATTTTGTGCGTTTTGTCTGTTGGTTGGTCTGTCCGTCACGGTTAGATAAAAAAACACTAAAGGCTTTTGAAAATATGATTTAACCTTTACGGTTCTTTCATAAATATTGCGATAGTTTAAGGATGGGAGCCATCCTCCGTCGTCCAGCAAGAAGTAAATTATTTTCAACTTAGAAGGAACATCCGAAACATCTTGCGAATAGGCGGATCTGAGAGGGATCCGACTCCGACGGGGCCGCCTCTTTGTAAGCTTGTTTTTTTTTTAAATCTGATTTTTAAAAAAGTTTAAGAAATTAGTTTAGAATCATGTCATTGCCGGGCTTTACTCTAGTACACGAAAGTCGCTGCTGAAAGTTCATTTAAAAAAATGTGTGTGATATCTAGGCCTACATGCTAAGAGCATTTCTTATAGTAACATTTCCTCCCTTACATTTACGTAATTGTTTTAGAATCGGTGTTTTGTTATTAAAAAATCGCTTGCATAATTAATTATATAAATTAAACGGTTTGCTTTTAGAAAACTAAAAGTAGCCGTTGCACCTAACTTTTCAAGCCGCATTTAATGGTGAAAAAATATTTCTCGTATCTCTTCTAGTTTTGGCGCCCTGAGTTTGACAGACGGACAGACGGACATTTTGCACAAACCTAATAGCGGCTTTTCCCCTTACAGGGGCCGCTAAAAATTGTAAGGGCCCTCACACAGACCCTGTACCGCGGCCTCCACATACTTAAATCCGGCCCTGCCTAATTATGCTTATGATGGAGAGACTTTTAACCTGGATAGTTCCAAGAGGCATATAGATAACTGGAGCCACGAAGAACGACAAGAAGCAGAAGAACAGTAAGATATATCTCATGTTGCTCATGTGCGGTAGGTCGTTCATATCAAAGCTGTGTAAGCGGTCACTGTTCAACAAGGTCGGCTCACTGCTCATCAGTACAGCGGACAGCTTGCTTTGAAGATTGGATGTGAAAGTCTTTCGAGTTATGGAGTTACTAGGGGAGCTCTTTAAAAAAAGAAAGTTTACGCTTTAAACTTGATAGGCAACAGTAAACATGATTAAAACAATACCTTTTTAAACATTATATAAAAGAAAACAATATGAATAGAATGCGTAATTAAATGTACATAAGTAATGAAGCATTTTATAGGCTACTTAAAAAACATGATTGGAATCCGCAAGGAAAGAGGAAAGTGGGCAGATCCAAGCAAATCTGGAAGAGGTCTGTCATCAGTGAAGCTGAGAGTACTGGAATGACATGGGAGCAGATGAAGAAAGCTGCTCAGAACCGAGTTCAGTGGAGAGGTGTGGTTGCAGCCCTGTGCTCCCCTGAGAGTGCACAGGATTAAGTAAGTAATTAAAAATATGATGGATAATGTCAAATTAGAGATAATTAAACATTAGAGATAATTAAACATCTTTATATGAAAATTGGTCTCACCCTAAGAAAAGATGTCAACAGTCCTTAGATTGAAGAAATGAAGTGGTGATATCCTGAGAAAAGATGCCAACAGCTGAAATAGACTGGCTTTCAATTGGGGAGATGGATTGTTCATACTCCAAGAAAAGTTGCCAACAGTAGAGTTAAAATGCCCTTGCATTTGATCTCGCAGGGCACGCAGATGAGGATTAAAAAGAATATGACGAGGCAGAGTACTAGAGGAAGCGAAAAGGGCAAGAAAGCTCTGTCAAGAAATAAGACTAGCAAGAGACCGTAGAGAAAGGGGTGTTATTACCACGAGGTACACAAGAGATTGCTGCTGATTATGATGATATTAAACTTACTTTATCATTAAGATCAGTGATGCCCAAAATACGGCCCGCGGGCCAGAACCATTGTCACAAAGTGTAGAAAATCCCCTAGCTTCTAAAAACAATATATATTGAAATATGTACCTTCACCTACCTCTCATTTTTTTTCTCTAATGGATTGGTAACATGACCTTTAACGTGTAAAATTGGAAAGCCGAAGAAACTACAAGTGGACTCTGAATTTAGAATCTATAGGGCAAAGTGAACGGATCTTTATTTGTTTGTAAAGAAAGTGTAGCTTAAAAAAAAACATAAATGGCATTTAAAAACAAATATGACGCCATTCTTGCTTTGATCAGTCAATAAAAATGGTTCAAGATAGGAGATTGGAGGATCGATAGGAATATTTACTACTAGACAAGAAAAAGAGTCGCTGGTAAAGATAGCTACAATAATATTCACATTGTAAGTAGAGGCGTGAAATCATTTTCCGACCCGTAAAAACAAAGATAAACTTCAAATATCTCATTAATTAATGAAGTAATAGAGCCACAGGTTTTTAATACAATCTTTTCAGGTCGATTTCATTTTTTTACCTTTTCGGTCATGTGGCCCGCGACACGAGTGTCAGAAATTAAAATGGCTCGCAGGTCCAATTAGGTTGGGCATCACTGATTAAGATAATTTTCATTACATAGGGTAAGGGGTCCATGTTTGAGTGTGTGTATGTTTTTTTTTTTAAATGATGACGGTGGGAAGAGGTTATCGATTGTTAGTGAATGATGCAACATAGGTGGCATTGTCGTCACTGGGCAGAATATGAGACTGAAAGGCTGTGTTATTGTGTAGCGAATTAGAGTATGTTAAGATATTAGCCTACTCAATTCTACAATGTGTAATATGTAGTGTATTTCATTAGAAGATGATTTGTGATGATTATAAAGTGTTATGTAGTTTGTTTACAAAATTAAGTTATTCACGTTATTTGAAGTTTTATTAATTAAAATATAGTACGCCCACAAGTTTTTTTTTTTTATAGTTTGGTGCTATAAGTTAACAACCGGTGACAACACCCCACAAAATACTGTCCACTTACTTAAATCCGGCACTGTCACATTGAGAAGGTTTTTCATGAGCTGGATCTTGATATAGTTACCTCCCCTTTAACACATTCTCCTTTCACGAAAACAAGGCGAAGGTTATACCCCCCCAAACCAATCAATGTATATAGAGTCCTCATTAGTGCAAAGTTAAAGTTATTCATTGTAATCAGCTCTTTATTTACTGTTTGATTTTAAGATGTGGTTTAGATTATTTAAGCAGTAATATTCTGTCAGATAGAAAAAGAAAATAATGAGATATGAAGAAATGTGGTGGAGAGATGGGCCTAACGGAACTGAAAGAAAAACACATAAGAAATTGAAAAGAAGAAGACTGTGATAGATTTTGATTGAACAGACAAAATAAACAATGCCAATATCACTGCCACCAATGGACCTCATTCACCAATCGTAAACAAACAACACTTGGATTCTCTATCTCTTCTATATAATTTACGACCTAATTTTTAATACGCGATGGCTGTCACGTGACAGTTTTTTTCGTTGTTTTATCAATATTACCACGTGACTAAATGTTGCTTGTTTACGATTGGTGAATGAGGTCCATTAAATAATTGAAAATTACTTTATGTTAATTGCGAAAGAAATTGGAAATTTGATTCTACAATGTTAAAAAGTCCAAATAAAAAATCATATTATTTACTAAAATATTTCTCAAATTAATATCGCATTCTCTACGTCGGATATAGCCTACCAGAAAAGCATATTATTTATGGATTTAGTATTTTTTCGCGACATCGTCAACCGAGATAAAGGGGAGATGCGGATGACCCGAAAATGGAATATATACATAAACTTACTGTTTTATTGCCAAAAGAAGGAGAAAGGTTTTCTGAGCCTTGTGTGGAAGCCAATTTCTGCTCGAACGCTGTAGAAAAATGGAGTTACATTGCACATTTTTTTTCTGTTTCTATATATAAAATCATCAGTTTTCTTCTATAATAAGCCAGACTTTGACGCTTTAGATTTTTCATAATATTTACTTTAAATATTGACGGTCCACGCGATCACAAGAATCTTACCCATCTTTTTAGTATGTCTATAAAAAAAAGTGTCCGAATTTCAATGTCCAGAGTTGGACAGTCTGGAGAGCATTACACACGGCCTTTCATCTTGCTGAATAATGGTATTCTAAAGCTCAGAATTCGGGATTTCCATTGGACCCGTCATGACTCTCTTAGGGAGATCTCAGACCCCACACTTTCGAAAGTCCGGGCCTGATTTCTAAATCTATATTTGGTGTAGTGACAACAAGTGTGACCTTTTGACTCTAGGATACCCGGCAATGCTGATACTCTTTTACCTGTGATTCAAATATATCTGATACGTCTCTTATCGGTGCTCTTGTGAGTAACATGTATATTCTCAGCCTCAACGAGGCGCCCAGGCTGGAAACGTTTGTTCACCTTTAACTATCCCTGTTGGACGTTGGGGCACCACACAAGATCTTTCAACCGTCTTTCTCCATTCCTCTCTGGATAGAATTTCATTCAATGACAGACATGTTCATTCTTTGATGCTGTCTTCCCATGGCGTTCTTTGCTTTTCTCTTCCTCTTCTTCTTCCTGATATTGTTCCCTGAAGGAACGTTTCTTAAAGGGGCCGCTTTATTGCAGGATACCCACAAGGCTGGTGTGGTAAAGAGAAAGTAAATGTGACGAGCTCCCTTGGATGCTCGGAAAGTAGGTATTACCCTCTACCAGCAGGCATTACTCTCAGCTCCGACTGAATTAGGATATGGGCCGCAAAAAAAAAAGAGTGCAGTTGGCATCTGCTTGAAGCCAATACAGACAGAAAGATGGCTTTCATTTGCAGCTTCCGTTGGTATGGAGTCTCAAGGGACGTAACCGCATCCTAATGACAATGGACCTCATTCACCAATCGTAAATAAACACATTTTGCTACGTCATAATATTGATAAAACAATGAAAAATACGTGACAGCCTTTATGGATTACATACTTTGTATAGAAGATATATAGAATCACGTGGATAAATGCTGTTCGTTTACGATTGGTGACTGAGGTCCATGACAAATTTGAGCGTGGGTAGTAGCACGCATCGCTTGGCTACCTATCAAGGGGCTCAAGTTTCAATCCAGACTGTGGTTTTGTTTGCTGAGCGCCTAAAGGATTGGACCATAGAGCAATGAGCATGTTACAAGCATAAATTAGGCGCTATGCAAAAGCCAAAGGTCAGCACAATGACCAACCGCCTTTACCCTTCCTCAACAAAAGTCATGGACCCATTAGAGTTGGTTGTCTCAGGACTACGGGCCCTAAAAATCCAAAAGTTCAAAATCTAGACTGTATCGAGATTGGAACCCAAGACCCCAGGTTCGGAAGCCAAGCGCTTAACCGCTCAGCCACCGCGCCCCCTTGACGTTGTTATGTCTTACCAAAATCTTGATTCATCTGCCCTGAGGAGCCGAGCTCAACATTACTTCTGTCTTCCTGTACATCTTCAAGCTTCGACTTCCGGTCACGAGATGAAGAGAAGAAGCTACCCATAATGCCAAGAGGATTCTCTGCACTAACAGTTGCACAAAGTTGAAAGGTCACAAACAGAGCCTGGCTATCTCGAGCTTGATGGGAGAGGAAAGACGGATACTGGAATGAAAGGCAAGAGATGGGTCAGCATGATCATAACAAAATAGACAACAACAATGACACACTGATAGGCTACATTGATTTCTTTAAAACATTGATAGGCTACATTGATTTCTTTAAAACATTGATAGGCTTCATTGATTGTTTTGAGACCTTGATAGGCTACATTGATTGTTTTGAGACCTTGATAGGCTACATTGATTTCTTTAAAACATTGATAGGCTACATTGATTTCTTTGAAACATTGATAGGCTTCGTGGATTTCTTTGAAACATTGATAGGCTACATTGATTTCTTTGAAACATTAATAGGCCACATTGATTTCTTTGAAACATTGATAGGCTTCGTGGATTTCTTTGAAACATTGATAAGCTACCATAAGATATGCCAAAAACAAAGTATACTTGGATGAGAGTCTTGTGAGACTAGATACATTTATTAAATAAAACAAATGTTTATTAGTACGAAAGTGTGCTAGTTTTGACCAGCTACAGGGCCGGCCTTATGTAATTTGAGGCCCTAGTTGAAGTGAATAGGATGGCCACAAATTAAGACCGAAAAATACGCAATGAATTAAAAACTTTTCTATATTTATATCTACTTCTAAATCAACAAATAAGTTGAAATTAAAAACTTTTCTATATTTATATCTAATTCTAAATCAACAAATAAGATGAAATTTAAAACTTTTCTATATTTATATCTAATTCTAAATCAACAAATAAATTGAATTCATATAGCGCCGGTTGCACGGATCATGTCAAGTGTACTTTATGGACTTTCATGATTATCAAAAATAACGTTTTGAAATTTCACCAAAAGAAAAAAAGAAGAAAATTATCTTTTATCATATGTAGTCTAACAAGTAGATCTAAACCAGTGGTTCCCAAACTTTTTTGTCTCGTGGACCCCTTGACATGTTTTCTGGTTTTCCGTGGACCCCCTGTTAAGTAATATTGATTTTTTTGAAATTTCATCAATTTCAAATTACACTTTTTGTTTAAATAATTTCCAACCAGTGACATGAGGAGTGCAAAAGTAATTGAAAACTACATTTTAAGTTGAATTTATTTATTTATTTTTTAAATTATTAACAAAAATTGAAATTTAAACCCATTATGTAACAGTTAATATGTATCGTTAACTATCACTAAACACATTGGAAACTTTTTGTTTTTAAAGGTTTGCAAGCTCGAGTTTATGTTTCATGTAGAGATTTTTGTTGTTTTAGTAAAAGGTTTCACAAAGATGTGTTTTTCGTGGATTTCTTGAGCCATTATAATTTGAATAAAAAAAATACATCATTACCAGACAAGGTTGACTCGGCCAGCTGTATAGAGAAATATATTGTTTGCAGAAATATGTCGTTTGCAAAGACCTACATTAGAAGAAAGAAATATTTAGCTATATTCCTACAGAGCTCAAGAATTTAGTGAACTCCTCTGCAATACCATTGCCCTAACAGTTTTCATGGATTGTTCTCAGAAAGCCACAAACGAAGAAGCTGGAATACTTATTGAATGGCCCAAGGGAGAAAAATAATTTTAAAATAAAGATCATTATAACTAATGAGCTGTATGACAACTACAGAGAAGAAATAGGAGCACTGGAGATAACGGCTATCAGGCTAGCGAATCTGCAAAGTTCACCAAACAGTTAAATTTTTTTCCTGACTAATATAAAAATACTCCATCAAAGCTTGACAAACTCTGGACTGACGTTCGGTGGTCACCTTGCCTGCTCGCATCTTCCGTCGGGAGGTTTGGTCTAGGATGTAATTATCTACAGAATCTGAAGGAACACCCAAAAGATTTTTTACAAAACATATTGTGTGACCTTGTAAAGCTCAACAACAGCAGCAATAACACTGCTCTCCATGTTTAAATAGAAGGAGATAGAAGGCTGACACACTTGTCAAATGTGACAAAACAAATACACACTTGAACATCGCACTCTACTCGGAAGAAATTAAGAAACTAATAGTGAATTGTAAAAACGAGAAATGGACAGTTAAGCTTTCATTCGATATACAAGAAAGACCTATTATAAGCTATCCCGATAGGACCACCTATAATTTTTCACATCAGAACTATACATAGTAATGATAGTTTTTTTTTTCCGGAAGCTCAAAATCGGGCCCATTAGAATTTTCCCTTTTGGATTGTCCGCAGAGAATGCCGACCTTGTCTTTCAAATTGCATTCTTCATCGAGATGCCCTAAACAAGACACCAGCCTCAAAGCATGAAATTCTTTTAATGATATAAGTTTGTGTAAGAGTTTTTAAAATTTCTTCAACGGCTGGTAAAATCAATAATATGCTTATCGTGTGAGGCTTTCATATTTTACTATGATCATCAACTTCTCAATGTCAGGTCAAAGATAGATTTTATGGGTGTATTCTGAACATTATCGTTGAATGTTTGAAAGTTTTGCAAAAATTTTATCTTTTTATTAGGGTGGTATCAAATATTTAGCAAATATTATGTTAAATGTAGATCTTTTCTCAACTAAATCATGGAGTGTTCAATAATTTTTCAAATCTTATCAGGGTGGCTTTGTCTCCAACGATCCTCCAGCTTAGGTAGTCTCATGGTGTCATTGCATAAAATGTTAAATAATGTTAAATAGGCAATATAAGCTCGACGAGAAAAGAAAAAAAAATTAGAAAATTAACACCTCCGTCTATTTTATATTTAGATTCAGCCATGTTACCTATTAGTTATCTCTAGACCAAATTAAGCTATTTAAATGAGGTTTTAAAATATGTTTTTCATTCCAATAATACTATAAAAATTTAATAGCCTAGCGATAATAAAGTATAAATAATGTATATTTGTATGATATAATAGGTGATTTCATCAATGTGAGAATTATATTAAACTCAATTCCTTCTTAAATGAGATCCACTCTCGTGGACCCCCATTTGCATGTCATGGACCCCCAATTCTTTTTTTCACTTTCGTGGACCCCTTGGAAGTCCTCGTGGACCCCTGGGGGTCCACAGGGACCACTTTGGGAATCACTGATCTAAACCTTCGCAAATAAACATTGAATCATAGTAGAGACAGTAGAGACTTAGATATTGGTTAGTAGACATAGCGGAGGATTGCGCCATATACACTAGATCTATATAATCTTTGAGATTTGATCCATCTCTTGCAATATTTTCTTTTAAAAAAAATTCTTGAGTCCGGTGCAAGGCCCCTAACTAATCGGAACCCCTAGGTGGTTGCCTAGTTTGCCAATGCGTAAGGCCGGCCCTGCCAGCTGTTACCTTATACAAAGTTCAAGAAGATAAAACTGATCTAGATGGGTTTTGTTTTGATTAAAGAGCTTTCAATCAATATTCCCATTTCCGTTCATTTATTCATTGTTCTGGCCTAGCCTCTTTTTGGTGTGTTACTATAAATAAATACGTGTCTTTTTTTCTTTGTCCCTCTCCTCTATGTTCAAGGACATACTGATTATAGTCATTTTTTTTACAAAGCTTATATCAAATCACTCTGTCTGTCTTTGTGTCTGTCTGGTCAAATGTTTGTACATGTTATCTCCCAAACACCCAATCTCGGATCAAGCTTAAATTTTTCACAATTATTTCTTTTACCCGACAACACAAAAATCAATTTGAAAAATTAACCAATTTGTTAATTAATTATTGGTTATAAATTACTTTGTTGGGTATCTCAAACAAGGGCAAGAAATAGTACTTGGCTGAAGTGGCGGTTTCAGCCGAATCAGTCCCCTTTATATTTGAGCCTGAGGCTTAGTGAACACAAATATGAAATAGAGACAATATATAACTCTACAATCTTCCATGCTCATAGACTATCCGCTGAGTGGTTTCCGCGTGGGCTTGACAAGCCTGAGAGAGCTTTAGCTAACAAGTTTGAGTTCAGGTCGTTCTTTTTTTTTTTCATACTTTAAAAAGCGATCATCCAGATACCCCGCTCTTTTCCCTCCTTTCCAACTGATCCAGACAAGATCATAGTGTACTGAGAACTCTAAAAGCATGAAATCGCGCTAAGCATAAACAATAAGTAAAAAAAATATTGGTAATCGCATAGATTTATTATTGTTAATCTAATATCTAGATCTATTACAAAATTATATACATGACTGATTCCAACTAATTGATACACATTATTATAAGCTTTTTTAGCGGCCCCCGAAAGGGGAAAAGACGCTATTAGTTTTGTGTGGCCTGTCTGTCCGTCTGTCTGTCTGTCTGTCTGTCCGTCCGTCCGTCCCGTTTAGTGCTCAGAAAGTAGAAGAGTAAATGAAAATCTGACATCACGATAATATAGAGCATTCAAAGTTCTGATGCAACGGCTACTTTTTTTTTTCTAAAAGCTCAAAATCTAATTTTTAAAAATATTTTATGCAAACAGTATTTAAAGAGAAAAAACCTAATTAGTATGCAATATAAATGAAACCTACTTTAAGACAATTAATAATCTAACATACTGCATAATTTTACACATTTTTTTTGTTCCAACATACGAGTAACATACCAGTATTTACTCGTAAAGTAATCAACTCATAAAACAAGTGTGGCAGTTGCCTTGAACATCGGCTTTACAAGGCTAACGTTGAGAGATCAAAGCACGGAAGATGTATATTAGTTTTGTGTGGCCTGTCTGTCCGTCTGTCTGTCCGTCCGTTGAGAGATCAAAGCGGATCTGACAGGGATCCGACTCCGACGGGGGCCGCCTCTGAGTTTGTGTATCACACAAACTCTCTTTGTAATCTTGTTTTTTTTAGTTTTTTTTTAAAACATTATGTTTGTTTTACAATTCGGACTTTTGTTTAGTAGAACCACTTTTAATGATTTAAGTTAGGTCCATACATGATTGAATATTATTCTCTTTAAAAAGGGACCCCACATAGCCCGTGTTTGAATCTTGAATTTCCATTGATAAAAGACCTTTTACGTGTTTTACAGTGGCGCAGTGTATCCATGACGCGAAGAGTTCAATCAGTCCCTAATTGTTATTAATAGTAGATTAACACTATGCTCTCCATTTACGTAAGAGTTTTATGTAGTTTTTTTTTATTTTACATTTGTACCTTTTTAATTGTCCTGTTTTATAGCTGTTGTTTTTTTTTAAAGTCTGTTGGACCGTTGGGGCACCATACGTGATCTGTTGACCGTGTTTCTCCATTCCTCTTTGTCTTTGGAAGTGAATAGAATCTCTTAATGGTCATTATTTCATGTGGTGTAGCAAGGGCTAGATACTTGCACGGCGGTGCTCAATCCTCACTAGGTCAACATCCAATTCGATAGTTCGCCTTTCATCCAGAACATGTGGCCGTTGTATCCATGCTGGGACTCCTCTGGCCAGTGACATTAGTGGAGAAGGCCAATGTTAATACCAAAAAGATTTGGGGCTGAAAGCTGATCGTTGAGGCCCGGGCCTCCACTTGAGAGGGGCCCCCAATGAGTGTTTTTTTTTACATTAAAAATTAAACATAACGCAACTTGCAAGCCCCCCCCCCCCGAACGATGGAAAATTCCTAGCTACGCCCCTGATGTTTTTGTATGTGTGTGTGTGTGTGTGTGTGTGTGTGAGAGAGAGAGAGAGAGAGAGAGAGAGAATTAGGCTGTTTTAATTATAAAAGCTTTTTTTTTTAAATTTAGTACAAAAAATGAAAACAGAAAGCCTTACAGGTACAAATTTCTTTTTAATTAAAATATAACGTTTTTAAATGACGACTAGAACAGTAGTGCACTAAGAAAGTTACAATATAAATAACAAAAACAATAACTTTTATAGTGTAATTCAGACATCTCGGCGATTTCAAATACTACCTTGGGGCTATCATATGTATTCATCTTGAAGTGTAGATCTAGATCTCAATAAGATGAATTAGGCATCCAACAATCCTGCTTTAGTTCTTAGTAGGTTTATACATGTACAAGAACTGTTCCTTTTTTCTATTTATTTACGCTTTTAAATTTATTTTAAATGTGCAGGACAGAGCAGAACATGCAGGCTATTTCTGCTGGGTTTTTAAAAACTTACATGCATGAAAAACGTTATAAAACTTTATCGATTATTAAAAAAACACTATAAGCCTCTACAGATCTAACTTTAACCCCACGCGCCCCAATCACGTAGCTACTGAGATGAAGACTCATCGTACGTGTCCACACTGTTCTCTTCATATGCCACAAAGAAAGAGAGGAAGTGGGCGTGGAACCAAGTTAAATACAGGCTGTAGGTGCTGATCAGAACTTTGCAGCTCGACAGAGCAACCAAACACCACACTCCAATCTAAAAAAAAAAAATGCATACGTAATTAAGATTATTTAGGACTACCTGAACATCGATCTATGCCAAATACCACCACACTCCAGTTTTTTTTTAAAAGCATAAGTAATTAAGATTATTTATCTAGACATCGATCTATGTCATAATAATAGGCTTGTCTTCGAGTCCGAAGATTAGTGAGGAATACAGTGTTTCCCGTGGCTGTGCAGTCCCAGCTGTGACCTACATATTTTGCCACATCCAGGGCAAGCGAAACCATTGTCCGCAGGTGGTCGGTTTAGATTTTCTTTCCGTCGTCTGCGTTTGTCCTCGGCGGCAGATTTTCTTTTGGTCTCAAATGTGCATCCCGCGGCCTTTGTGAGTGACCTCCAGCTGTCTCGTTCCGACGCCGCATGCAGCCAGGTGCTCTCCTCTATGTCAGCCAAGGAAAGTTGACGCCTAAGCTGGTCTTTGAAGCGTTTCCGTGGGGCGCCTCTGTTACGTCGACCACCTTTTAGCTCACCAAAAAAGACTGCCTTTGGCATGCGTTCGTCTCCCATACGGGATACGTGCCCTGCCCAGCGTAGCTGTCGGATCATAAGAAGTCCCTCTATACTGTCTATACCGGCGTTCGCAAGGACATCGCTGTTTGTAGTGCGGTCTTGCCATCGTACGTCCATGATGGAGCGCAAGCACCTTTGGTGAAAGCGCTCAAGGAGTCTCAGCTGTTTTCTATATAGTGTCCATGTCTCAGAGCCATATAGAAGGGTTGAGAGAACCACCGCCTGGTAGACATTTATTTTTGTAGGTAGGCGGAGCGATTTGTTCTTCCAAACTCTCGCCTGAAGGCGTCCAAAAGCGCTACTGGCCCTGGCCAGACGGTTATCAACTTCCCTTGAAAGTGAGGCGTCATTTGACACTATGCTACCAAGATATGTGAAGTGGTCTACCACGTTAAGGGGGTGCCCGTTTACTGTAATCCTTGGGGCTGAGTATGTTTCATTTGGTGACTTCTGGAACATGACTTCTGTTTTCCCGAGGTTTATAGATAGACCGAAAGAGGCGGCAGCGTAGGCAAATTCGTTTACCGCGTTCTGGAGGTCATTTTCATTGTGAGCTAGCAGGGCGCAATCATCGGCATAGAGAAGCTCCGTTATGACCATCTCCTTTGTTTTTGTGTGTGATAGTAGACGTCGGAGATTAAACACGCTGCCGTCACAACGAAACCGGATGTAGATGCCTTCATGCAAACGCTGTCTCATTTGACCCAGCATTACGCCAAAGAAGATAGCGAATAGAGTAGGGGCAAGTACACAGCCCTGCTTCACGCCATTTTCTATTGGGAAGTGATCAGAAAGAGCACCATTGTGTCTGATCTGGCCTCTCTGTCCAACGTGAAACTGCTTGAGGATGGATAGGAACGTAGGTGGGCACCCCAGCTTAGCCAAAATCCTCCACAAACCATCGCGACTGACCGTGTCGAAAGCCTTGGTGAGGTCCACAAAAGCTGCGTACAGGTTTAGGTTCTGCTCTTTGCATTTTTCCTGTAACTGTCGCAGAACAAATATCATGTCAGTTGTACCTCTACCGGCTCTGAAACCACATTGGCTTTCAGATAAGACCTCATCTACTAAAGACTGGTTTAGTCGGTCGAGCAACACTCGAGCAAAGATTTTTCCTGCTACCGACAGAAGTGTAATGCCTCGATAGTTAGAGCAGTTAGACTTGTCACCCTTTTTGTATAGGGATATGATTACGGAGTCTCTAAGTTCAGGTGGGACTACGCACTTCGCCCAGCATAGAGTGAACAAGTCTGTTAGCCTCTCGGTTAGGGCGACACCACCCGTTTTAAATATTTCCGCAGGAAGTCCATCAGAGCCAGGTGCCTTGTGTCTTTTGAGTTTAGATATTGCTGTCTCAATTTCTTCAGATGTCGGTGGGTCGTCGAGCTCCTCCCTTATGGTTTTCTGAGGGACATTTGCCAGCGAATCCTCCGATACGTGCCTTTTATCACCAAACAAAGTACTGTAGTGTTCTGTCCACCGATTTAGTATGTCCGCCTTGTTGGTAAATAGTGTAGAACCATCGGATGATCTTAGCGGTGCTGTAGTCTGGTAGGTTGGGCCATAGGCACAACGAAGCGACTCATAGAGTGAGCGTGTGTCACCAGTGTCAGCATGTCTCTGCATGCTTACGGACAGCTCCAGCCACCAATTATTTTTTAGTTCCCTGATCTTTGACTGCAGAGTGTGACAAGAAGCTTTATAGAGAGTCCTGGCTGCGTTGTCACTAGGGTTCGCGAGTACAGAGCGATAATATTTATGCTTATTCGCTAGTAGTTCCTTAATTGCGTTATTGTTCTCATCAAACCTATATAATCAAACATGTAAGGAAAAAAAAAACACAACGGGTAAATAAATGATTTTTTTAATCTTCAAAACAAAAGATCGGTTCACTAGCAAACATAGCCTCATATGCATAGCCCTCAGTGTTCACTGTACCCGCCACTTGACTATATAAACGAAATTATTATTATATATAAACCATAGTCATATATTATATATGATTTATATAAACGAATTATCTACACTCATTGGCTTAGAGAATGAAAGGTTAAGTCAACTCGAATACTCCTCACACGTATTTTGCCATCTGTAGGTATTTTATTTCGTTTTTCTAATAGTTCAGAAGATTAAGGGTGAGTGCAGTTTTTACCTGACTGTGCGAACTCATTCTTCCGCATCTCGTGCATACAAAGCAATTCATATAGAAGTCATTTAAAGGACCTGCCGCACTAAGCATCAAATACCCTAGATACGCTACTAGCCAACAGCACAATTTTAAAAAAAAAAATAGGCTTCATATAAACTCATAACTTGGGAGGAAGGCGATTGGTGTTGTGGTGGGGGGCATATTGTGATTCATTCAAATGAGCATTAAAAGTATTTTTCTGAACATGCAGCTTAAGTTCTTTTAAGTTACAAAAAATGAGCTAACCTGAGCCAGTTCCATGGCGAAATTCACGTCTTTCGCCACAAGAGTGCGTGCCTGTACTAACTCTGTGAATGTGAAGTTAGCGAGCTCGCTACAAGTCAAGTTCCGCCTAGAAATAGAACACAGCTTGTTTACACGCACAGGAAATATGTGACAACGTGTGTAATTACTGTTAAATAATATTTTAAATTGGATAAAACAGTACCGAATGCGTGACTAATTGCATGACGCGTAGGACGTAATCATCTTCTTTTTTGAAGTAACGTCTGTAAGTTTGTAACACATAATATAAGAAAAGATTCGAAAAATTGCACTTTGATACTTGCCTATAAATCTAAACACAAAAAAAACAAGATTACAAAGAGAGTTTGTGTAATACACAAACTCAGAGGCGGCCCCCGTCGGAGTCGGATCCCTGTCAAATCCGCCTATTCGCAAGATGTTTTGGATGTTCCTTCTAAGTCCCTGGCTCAATTCCAGTATGCTCCCATCCTTAAACTATCGCAATATTTCTGAAAGAACAGTAAAGGTTAAATCATATTTTCAAAAGCCTTTAGTGTTTTTTTCTAACCGTGACGGACCGACCAACCAACAGACAAAACGCACAAAAATATGTTAGTTACATCATAATGGGGGTATTAAACAATTTTATTTTAAAAAATCTGATTTTTTTTAAAATTTAAGAAATTAGTTTAGAATCATGTCATTTCCGCGCTTTACGCTAGTACACGAAAGCCGCTGCTAAAAAATCATTTTAAAAAATGTGCGTGATATCTATATGCCTTACGTATTTCTTATAGTAACATTTCCTCCCTTACATTTACGTAATTATTTTAGAATTGGTGTTTTGTTATTAAAAAATCGCTTGCATAATTAATTTTATAAATTAAACGGGTTGCTTTTAGAAAACTAAAAGTAGCCGTTGCACCTAAACTTTTCACGCCGCATTTAATGGTGAAATAATATTTTTCGTATCTCCTCTAGTTTTGGCGCTCTGAGTCTGACAGACGGACAGACGGACAGACAGACAGAAAGTCATTTTAAAAAATGTGCGTGATATCTACATGCCAAGAGCATTTCATATAGTAACATTTCCTCCCTTAGATTTACGTAATTGCTTCACAATTGGTGTTTTATTATTAAAAAATCGCTTTCAAAATAATTTTTATAAATTAAACGGTTTGCTTTTAGAAAACTAAAAGTAGCCGTTGCACCTAAACTTTTCAAGCCGCATTTAATGGTGAAAAAATATTTTTCGTATCTCTTCTAGTTTCGGCGCCCTGAGTGTGACAGACGGACAGACGGACAGACGGACAGACGGACAGACGGACAGACGGACAGACGGACAGACGGACAGACGGACAGACGGACATTTTGCACAAACCTAATAGCGGCTTTTTCCCCTTACGGGGGCCGCTAAAAATGCGATGTGGCAAAAATGGTGGCCAAATAAGAAGAGGAGGTTCGATGGTGAATGCCGCGATCAAATATTATAATCTTTTAAAAACATTATGAAACAGATGTTTAACAAAATAATATGATCGATTGTATAAGAAACATTCTTTTTTGATTACCCCAGACTTGAATTCCGACTCGACAGTTCAGGAAAGCTACACTCTGTATGGTGACATGGGTGAAGTGTGGGAAGGATATAATGAATGGCGATATAAGGAAAAGCAAAGAAAAGCTTAGCAAAAGGAGAATAAAAAGAAGATTTGGGGAGATATGTACATAATAACAAATGTTAAAGAAGCATGATAAACATTGTCATGATTCAGTGAATATTACTGGTAAATAGTTATTAGCTTTTATTTGAGATTTTAGTAGATGAAGTCGAATCCGGTGTAAAGAACACGTTAGCAGCTCAAGCATTTGGCTTCTGAGTAGATGTCCTGGGTTGAAGACTGGGATTTTGAATTACGGGGCCTCTGAGTCCAAACAATTCTAATGGGTATCCAACATCAGTTAGGGAAAGTCAAGGCGATTGGTCGTTGTGCTGACCACATGACATACTGCACGTTAACAGTTGGCTAAAGAAACAGATGACCTTAACATCATCTACCCTATAGAACTCAAGATCTGAAAGGGGAACTTTATGTCGGCCTAAATGTACCGTGGGGCAGGAGCGGACTGATTGTTACAATCGGCCCTGGCCTATACGATCCGGCCCACAAATTGTATATGTGCTGTATCCATTTCTAGGTCTACCTGTCCTCAAACATCATTCTGTTAAGTTTGATAATGAATCGATAACTGAACACATGCATACGATAAACCATGTACCCCATTATGAGAAATATAGGATAGTAGGCCTTTTGTTGCTTTTTAATCGCTAAAAGTGTGGTCCCTATAAGAGTGAAGCCTACTAGTATTACTCTCTACGAATGTAGACTTTTACATTATGTCGGAAAATGTGTTAGATTAAATTACCATTATAGGCCTACAGAAGTGTAGAGTCTGTAAAGGATTTGTTTTAAAGCAAGACGCCCATGGGGGATTTATTTTACAAGAAAATGTTGTTACTATTAACAATTTAATAGTTCTATAGTGGCATTCGTTAGGAAGGTGGCCCTTCCGGACCATTTTGGGTACCGGCCCACCGAGCATATGCCCGAACGTCCATCTAGCCAGTCCGCCCCTAATTGAGACATGACATAATGCACTACAACGATGAAAGGGAAAAGTACACACTATACCCCTCTGCATTAGCGTCCAGTGACAGCTGATTGCACGTCTCACGGTAACCATCTAGCTGAACCAGAGCACACGCGGTACTTACTGCCAGGCAGACTACTGCCACAGACAGATACGACAGCATTAAGACACTGCCATTGCTGTGAACAAAAGAGATGTAACTCTAATGTTAATAGTGTAACTCTACTAACGTAAGAGTTGGAACAAAAGATGTGAAAAATATATCTAGATCTAGACACTTTTAATTTAAGTTTTATACAAGTCAACAATTACACTAAAGCAAATTTATATCTAAAGATATATAAAGATGTAAACGATCTAAAATAAATGATTTAGCTTAGCCTAAACTTTTAAATTTAAATCTCTTAGCTTCAAATGGAAATGTACATTATCTCACATACTAAAACAGTTATTTCCCGTCTAGTTAGGCTTCAGGCGTTTTCGCGAGTCTTTGTAACAGACAATCTCAATTAATAGCAAGCAGAAATAATAAAGTAGTCTTCTTCTATTGTGAAATAATCTACAATCAAGATAGTTTCAATGGCAAGACGACACATTACTGTGTTGAGCTTAATGGGGAAACGAAAGTGTATAGTAAAGACAAAAGACATTTTCTTTTATAAGAGAGATATGAAACATTATTATCATCAAAGAACACCTTGTGGATGCTTTCAATATTGGTATCCCTATAAATGTGAGAAGGCTCCTAGCAATGGAACTGAGATGCTACAGAAAAATCCAAGCTATCACATAATAATACCGCATCAAAAAAACGAAGAGATTAGTGACAGGATTGGTACAGCGACCCCACGATGACCTGCTAAGCAGAGGCGTCACTAGGGTGGGTGTCACCCGGTGCGGACCGCGCCCCCCCCCCCCCGCACCTGCCTAGTGACGCCACTGCTGCTAAGTAGGCCTGCTTTAAAAACAACAACGCAAACTAAAACTCTATGACCATATCTCAAAGTCCTCAGATTTCGAAAATAACTTCCTTCAGGGAACTGTACCAGAAAAAGAAGAAGAGAGGAATCGAAGGGAATAAAACATATACAGAATAGCTATGCCTGTCATTGAAAGAAATTCATCCAAGACAAAAGACATAGAGGTTAGGAAAAAGAAAGTCAACAGATATTTTGTGGTGCCCTAACTGCCCGATAGACTAAAGGAAATTAAAGGGATATGATAAGGTGGATAACTGTGAAACCTGTAAAGAGTGCTGACTCTATCTAATAACATCCTAACTCCTTATGTAACTTTTTTAAAAATACAATTCAACATTCATACACATGCAATAGCTTGTACTTAATATTAAAAAATATATCACTAGTCAGATTGTAGCATTTTTCAATTAGAGAAAAAAAAATCGATATATAGATCTATTTAAAATGCAAAGTAGTATTATTAACATCTCAGCATTCAAACACTTCACAATTATGTAAACCAACCCAACTGATAACATCAGGGGCCACACAGTAAGAGTTGACCAACCAATAATCACCGAGACTATGGCTATCGATACGGGTACGTATGTTGTGCAGTCGCAGTAGAACTGTGGTCCCCATTCGGTGCTTACTGCTTCAAATCTGGAGCAAGAAAAAGAACTAGTAGCCTACTATAGAGGAGAGCGGCGAACCTAACTATGCTGATTATATATCATTGTTATACAGAAGGTTATAATAAGTGGAAGTATATTGTTTAATTTTGTTTGGGACTATACTTCCAATAACTAGTAATGGAGGAAAATAACAATGAAAGCATCATTTCGATATAGGAATGAAGCTTTCTCTTATGACAGGAGATGTTTCACTGCTTTCTTAATTCGTAATTGGTTGTGATTTGAAAAGGACAAGGGAGCTAACAAACTCGGGACAGAGTTGTTTGTCGTTTAGTTTCAGCAATAACCAGATAATTCGGGTTCGACCCCTGACCGTCTATTTCCACTTAACATTGGAAAGACGAAATACTATAATGTCCAGACAGGCTATTTTCATCTGTCACTGTCACATATGAAAAGTTAACTCTCTTCATTATGCTCCTTTCCACTGGAGAAATAAAGCTAATAATGTACCTGCGGTTATCTGTCCTGGCGGTAAGCACTGCAAGTCCAATATAATTATCACTACACTAAACAATCAGTATTTCAGAATTTAGAAGGATAATTATAATCTTTAAAGCTGAGGAAAAGGTGGGCTATCATTGAAATTTCATTGGGCAAAAAGTGAAATAGAAATAACTTTATATGATTCTTATTTTTTTTGGTAATTAGCCTGGTATTGGACTATATGTTAGAGAAAAAAATTAAATGAATAGAAACATTGCAAGTTTTTTTTTTCCAATGCCCAATGAAATCAGAAATTTTTTTATTTGTCAACATTATAGTCAATTAAATTATACCTAAAGATCTGGATCTACTTTTAAATGTTTTAGACGTCATAATTTGTCAACATTAAGCCTAAAGATTTAAAATTCTAGATCTATGTTTAAAGTTTTTTTTAATAATGATAATAATAATAATAATAATAATCTTTATTGTCCAACATAATGACCTAAAGATCTAGATTTACTTCTAAATGTTTTAAACGACATTAGGCCCCCCTATTTGTCAACATCAGACCTAAATATCTAGATCTGCTTCTAATTTTGTTATCAGAACAAGAGAGAGACAAAGTTATTGTTTCACAAAACAACTCTTACGTTATTGTTTTACAGACTTTAGACGTACTGTTGGATGTTTCTTCTTTAAATGTGAAATTTATTCTCGTGTACAAAAAGCACTGTTCATTGTAAGCGGCCTACAAAATATACATTACAGATTATGTAGTGCATTTAAATTCTTTTGACAGTCCATACAAAAACAGTTGGAGAAAAGTACCTTTTCATTGCCAATTACTAGACCTAATTATCTTTATAATTCGAGCAGCAAACTATTCTGGTGTTCAACTGACTCTGGGGACCTTCTCACAGTTAGCGGGGTCACAGTGTAGAAATATGAAGGAATCTCTCATTGGGCTCGGACTGCGGCCTCGCCGGATAAATGAACAGGCTTGGCTGAAAATGCGTGACATCACAATAGACGGATGTGATAAAAAAAATATCTAGTAAAATGTACTTGATTGTGGCTTCCGAGTAGAAACCAATCTCTCATTTCTGGTCTGTCTCTTCTTGCTGTTAAATACTCACATTAGAATTCAAGCTCAACTCGTAATGGGCAACCCACAAAGGTCGCTCTCAACGCAACTTAACATGATATAAGTAATCTATTTAAAGACCGGAGTTTTAGTAAAAGATAATAATTTAATAAGAGCATGGTATCAGCGAATGTTTCTGCAGCTGTGATGTGGCTTGTTGAAAGCTGGAGTATATAAAACTTAGCAATAGTCTGATTATGTATCGATACAAAAGACGATATAAAAGAAGTCACATTAAAAAAAAAAGATATTTTACAAAGACAATTCCTCTTCTATAAAGCTGATCCTTTTTGTAACAGCGATTACTTTGCTTTCAATAACTAATGAATGCGAGATTAAAAAAAAAAACATTTTTTAACCCACCCAATTCCCCCCACCCAAACAAAAAAAACCCTGATAAAGCGCTTGTATAAATTGTGTATGTACTATTCAGGTTTGGTAATACAAGACAATATTAAAAGACAATAGTCTAAACTAGAACACTGGATCTAGATAGAAGGTAAAGTAGATTCTAGTTTGGTTATTGGTTCATAGATTGGCCTACAGACTTGGAAAATGGTGCTAGAAATGTTCCTGCACATCTATTTAACTCTATAATGAAAACACCCGCTGAAATAAGCGTGTTCAAGATAAAATAGTCTAGACCATCCAACCTATTTTTTTTATAAGATATTTTTTTACAATGATAACTGTTAAGCCTGAGTTTTCCTAGTGTACTCAGTTAGCTAGTAATTCTTTTCTCAGAGATATATTTAAACTTTCACATTTCTGAGATGATCGTTTGAGCCGTTTTCGAGATCCATGTTAAGGCATGTTTTTGCTACTTCATTCTTTTTGTTTCTTCCCATGAAGGATTTACAAGCTGATAAGAGGATTCAAATTTGGTCGAGTAAGTTTTAGACGCCCCGTTATATGTGAAGAGTATTACGTCCTAACCATAATCTCCTTTAGGTCGGCACGGGATGAGGCAAGGCTGTTACACGGAACAGTTCGATGCACATTCCACTGCCAAGCAGACATTTAGTTATTTATGTCAATATTGTTTTATATATTTAGACACAGGTGGTAATATTGCAATCATTTGGTGAAATATCTATTTATTATATAAATATATTTCTGATAGAAATGGGGATAAATGCGTATTCTTTCTGAAAATATTGAAACCCGCCTTTTAATCCGGTTGGTTGACCATTTCGGGGGGCCGATTTTGAGCTTGTGTTTCGACACAAACTGTCTTTGTAACCTTATTTATTTCTGGAATCTTTCTAGCTTTCTTATAAATGTGTTTTTCTCAAACAGCCGCCCCAATGTGTTTTTTTTGTCAATGAATTTACCAGATTCATTTAGGATTCTATGAAGTTTATTTTTACTTTTAATGTTCAGATTGCCATACCAGGCAGTGATATAGACTTACAATAATGTAGATGTGAGCGTGATAAAACATCGGCAAGGCCTTTTCGCCTAATATTAGACCTATGATTAAGTCCTAGCTTCAGTGCATTAACGTAACCACACACTATATGTACCTGAATGGTCCCTAAGGGCATGTAGGTCAAAGGAGCGACTAGAAACGATAAAAAGCATGTCACCAGAAGAATATTTCTCAGCGTCCTCATAGGGGCGAAATCATTCATGTCCAAAGAGTTGTGCCTGGATAGCATCGACTTGGTCAGTTCTGAGAGTAGCAAAGTGGAGAGCTTCCCTTGAATATTTTCTACAAAACTTTTGGCTTCCGGGCGGTGCAGCTGGAAATTATATATATATATATATATATATAGTTTTTTTTGGAAAATGTTAATCTTGCAATGATTGTTTTAAAAATCTCACCCGCAGTATGGTGCCAGTGGCGTAGCAAGGTACCCGAGATGTCGGGCTCAGGAATAGGACGTATGTTGAGTGTGACTGAACCCAACTTGAGGCTCACTGTATCTACTGTGAGAGCACATGTCCAAGAAAGCAACACAAGAGACAGACAACACATAAGACAGATAACACACAAGACAGTCAACACATAAGACAGATAACACAAGACAGTCAACACACAAGACAGTCAACACATAATACAGATAACACACAAGACAGGTAACA
>JADKLZ010000104.1:28726802-28755980 GCA_021533235.1 Biomphalaria straminea | reverse complement strand
TGGAGGGCTCTGGCCTGCTTCAACACATCCTTCCATTCAGATCTCTCCTGGGCCTTTTGTCTCCACGCCCTAACCCTAAGCTGTTGCAGATCTGCTTCCACATCATCAATCCATCGCATATCATTATAAAATATGTAGTGGTATGCTATAGATATTTCTTCAGGCCGTACCGGCCGCCAATAGCCACTTTACCGTTTGTCACCTGCCCCAGAGATCGCAAGGTCAACATAACTTTTACTCCTTCGCCTCTAAGACTATATATTTACATTGCTTTTGTTCCTTTTTCAAACTTATATGTCTGCAGGTGAATACATTTCACGGTTTCTTATGCTTGATTATTTTAGAAGACGTTTAAAAGAAAAACATTACTCACGTTGCTGGATTATTTTGTATTATTTGAAAACCAGCATGCACATTAATTCAGTTATTGAATTGTGCACTATAGGCATACTCGACTATCTAGAATCTAGATCTAACAAACGTAGGCTACACAATTCTTATAAGTTATGTTTATCTTTTCAACCAGAATGTAGATAGATTGTCCTAAGATAAGATAGGCCTACTTTAAAGAACCACTGTGTAGATTTTCTACATTTATTTGTAATGATTTTTGACACGGAAAAGTAACACCCAAAACCCTGAAAACAATTTAGTTTGTTTTATATTGAATAACTAATTGATTTGTTTACGCAAGAGGATCTAAGACTAAGTAGCCTAAGTTTCAAGTGTTAGACATATGACAAGTTTGCATTTCTTAAAACTTGGGTAACTTCATATTTACACTATAAGTTGTGTTTATTACGAGGTCTACTTGTCTATTATGTTAATCTTGTACTTCATATTTGAGGCAGTATTTTAATGTCTAGTATCTAAATATAAATACCCATGTACAGGTCTTTAGTCAATAATAAAACAGGAAAATCGGCTTACTCCTTGTCTTCAGTTTATTCTTCTGTGTCAAACCCTCCACAGATATAATTTAATATAATTTAATCTCGGATCAAGGACGACAGAACGTTCTCAGAGCGCAGGATGGCTGCCTGGTCGAGCGGTTTGCACGCTGGACTGTCGTATTGATTTACCGATGGTCCCGGGTTCAAACCCTGCCCGCTCCCATCCCCCGTCGTCCTGCGGGAGGTTTGGACTAGGAAATAACTATCTTCAACTCTGAAGGAATATCCGAAACATGTAAAAAAAAAAAAAAGAATATGAAGTTTCTTTCTCGATTGCTCGGCCTCTGGTCTCGCATGGAATGGAGGGGGGGGGGGGGAAACCGTTACGTTGGCTAAAGGAAACGTGCCATGAACCATGAACATGATAAGTAGCCTAGTGGGTAGTGGTCAGATATCAATTTTACTATGGTCTCTAGGAGTCATTACAATGGTTAATATGTTATAGTGGAGATTTAGGTTTGCATGTTTCTTCTACTTCTAGTATTTTGTAAGGTAAAAATAAAATAGCCTACAGCTTCTGATATTCTGGAAAAAAGAATTTGTTTTTAATTGTTAGCGTGTTGTTTTTTCTTTTAAGTAACCACTTTAAAATCCATTTGTCAATTTATTCTAAACTAGAAAACTGGAAACAATAATAAATCATAATTATATAAAGTTTACTAGAAAATACTTTAACTTTATATTATATATACTATATAGATCTAGATAGTTTAGCTAACACTGTAGCCTAATAAAACAAAATAGGTAAATTAACTAATTGTTTGTTTAGGAAAGCCTACCGCAAATCAATAGGGCCTGCTGTAGCTAAAACTATGGAAAAAAAATGTTGTTTTAAGTTCTTCGAAAGTAGGCCCTACCTGATTAGAACTAGATGTCTAGTTTAAATATTGAGAGTCGGATTTGGATATATAGCACAAAGTAAGAAGGCTTATTCTTCCGTTCTTGATAGAAATGAATAGCTCATTAATAGGTGCGCAACATTTAAACAAAGTTTTCTTTATGAAATCTATAATAAGGTCCGAAGATTAATGAGGAATACAGTATTTCCCGTGGATACGCAGTCCCAAGCTGTGACCTACATATATTGCCACGTCAAGGGCAAGCATAACCATATAAATCTAATAATAATAATAATAATAATTTTATTTATAAAGCGCTGTTAACAAACAGAATTGTAGGCTCAAGGCGCTGTAAACAATTACAAACATAAACATTCGACATAACAAACTAATCTAAAAAAGTTCTAAACAAATAGGTCTTTATGTTCTTCTTAAAAGTGGTGAAACATGTTGTCTGTCTGAGATCAATTGGGAGTGAGTTCCAAACCTTTGGTCCGTGAACTGAAAAAGCCCGCTGACCGTAGCTTTTGAGGGAGAAGCGTGGCACCACTAATAGCGTTGAGTCCATTGAGCGCAGGGCTCTCTGGGGGACATATGGAGTGATAAGTTCGCTAAGGTACAAGGGCATCTGATTGTTATATATACACTGATGACAAAGTGTGGCGACCTTGTAATTGATTCTTGCTTTCACAGGAATCTATACAAGCCCTCATTTGCTCGCCGAACGCTAATTCTCATAATTGATTTGGACGAAAAAATTTAGATCTAAAATAATAATAGGCTTGTCTTCGAATCCGAAGATTAGTGAGGAATACAGTGTTTCCCGTGGCTGTGCAGTCCCAGCTGTGACCTACATATTTTGCCACATCCAGGGCAAGCAAAACCATTGTCCGCAGGTGGTCGGTTTAGATTTTCTTTTCGTCGTCTGCGTTTGTCCTCGGCGGCAGATTTTCTTTTGGTCTCAAATGTGTATCCCGCGGCCTTCGTGAGTGACCTCCAGCTGTCTCGTTCCGACGCCACATGCAGCCAGGTGCTCTCTTCTATGTCAGCCAAGGAAAGTTGACGCCTAAGCTGGTCTTTGAAGCGTTTCCGTGGGGCGCCTCTGTTACGTCGACCACCTTTTAGCTCATCAAAAAAAGACTGCCTTTGGCATACGTTCGTCTCCCATATATATATTCAAGATCGAAACCGAATTTACCAAAAGTAATATTTTTTTTTTGTACCAATATTCACTATTTTTGTAAGCCAACACTTTGAAACATATACATTTAATTCTGTCTCTCCGTAGTTATTTTCCATGTTTCGACGGGACTCTTATATTTGCTCTGTATTTCACTACCTTGTTATGATTAAGCTTCCATAACTTTTTCTGTTTGTTATTAGAAAACATTTTATTTGGTATAGAATTAAAGGGGAGTGACTGCATGCTCTTTGTAGATGTGACTAAGTAAAGTGAATAAAGTCAAACAATTATTTAATTTAATGAGTTCAAATCAACGATGGTATCGTCGATTAGGAGTTTTTACTTTCTTCCGTTTTTTTATACGCTACCAGCACGGTATTTAAATACTTTTGTTTGGCGCTTGGCTTCCTAACCTGAGGTCCTGGGTTCGAATCTCATTAAGACAGGGAATTTGAATTTCAGGATTTTTCGGGCGTCCCTGAGTCCACCCAACTCTTATGGGTACCTGAATTTTAGTTGGAGAAAGTAAAGGCAGTTGGTCGTTGTGATGGCCACATGACACCCTGCTCGTTAACCACTGGCCAAAGAAACAGATGACCTTAACATTATCGCAAGGTCTGAAAAGAGGAAACTTAAATACTAATGTGCGTAACTTAATGAGAAACTTGTTTTTTTTTTTTGTAGACATTGTATATAACAAGCAAACTATTTTAAAAAATCATTTTTTAAGAGTAAGTGGAAGAGCTCGGCACTTGCAGCTATATCTCTCAGTAATGTAAAAGTTATTTCCCGTGTTCAATATAAAGCAAAATAATTAATTCATTAATATTTTTATTGATTCATGTTTTGCTAGGTTGGCTTAAAAAAATATTTTTTTTTAAAGTTTCAATGTGACCCAAGAATGGGTTTGGGAAAAACGTATTCAATCTAGTCCACAGCAACAGATCAACTTTACATCATTTGCCTTCTGACCACAAGGTCTGAAAGTGGAGCTTTACTTAATATAACATTATGTTTATAATAAACAGATGCACATACGTAATAAAAAAAATATTTAGCGGTAATAGTACTTTTGAATGTTTGGATCAAATGCAATCTATCATATGGTTTGACTGAAACTAATTTATATTTTACTTCAAAAATTAAATTATAAAATACAAACTAAAAAACAAAACAAAACAACAAAAGCAATTCTATATTTTGGGTCAACATTTGGTATCGCTGGAGGCATCTTTCAAATATAAACAAAGTCAACATAAACAAAGAGTAGGCCAATTATTTAGTTCTTAAATACAATAGTTTTATTTTCAAAGCTCATAGGTTTACAGAAGATAGTGTGGTGATTAAAGTGTGCTGATATGAAGTACACACAGAAGAATTGCATTTCATTTAATATGTTAGCCTAACCCTGACACATATAGAGTAATTAAATTTTTAAAAGTAATAAAAAATTGCTCATAATATTGAACATATTTTTTTAAATTGTTCAATCTAATGGTTATTGTTTCTTGATATTTTTATTACTAGCATTATTACAATGCTACAGTATAGAAACAGTGTGAGTGTTGTTGCCCTAACTATACCCCAGCAAGTGAACCACAGTGGTGTTACAAGCCATCAAGCACTGGGGTCAGGAGGCTTAGTGTCTCACCTTTGAATGTTAGACTCTTCGAAAACAGCTCAGCAATATCAGGATCATTCTTTTATATATATATATATATATACATATATATAAAGTCTTATGGAGCGTATATATAAAGTCTTATGGAGCAGTACGGTACATTAAAATGAAATATCTGGAAGATATAAATATGGAAGATGAAAAAAAAACAACAACAAAGAACCTTTCAATTGACAATTCAATTAACCTTTTGCCACTGTAGAGAATTTCATTTTATAACACTGACACTGTATATTCAAGTTACTAATGATGCTAACTAATTAAAGTATTTCAGTTGTTTCATTGCCTTCACTCCTGTGCTTTATCTAATCATTTTATTCAATGGAACCAATTAACTTTTGAGGGGGAACAAGTATTTCCATTGTGACAGAATTCATCCAAAGTGACAACTCCAGGACAGACAATCACCAGAGTTTTTTGTATACCAAGTATATTTAATCAAAAATACTATTAGTGATTTTTTTAAATTGGCAAACCATCAATATATAGTTAGACCAACTGATACAAGATAATATTTACCTGATTAGCTTTAATCATATCATAAGATGCACTTAACTAGGCCTGCATTCATTAAATCTTATAAAAAAAAAACTAATTGCAATCGTTCCAGACATTCAAACCATGTTAAGTTGAGAATATGTGTACCAGTACATTGAAGATTTGAAGTAACAAAATTAGATTTTTTTTGTTGAAGAAATGAAAGAAAAACAAACTCTACTTAAATACATACACAACGAAATGTACACATTTTTGAATATTTATGTAGCAACAAGTGCAACTGTTTTTGAAGAAAAAAAACTTTTAATAACTGGTACACTATAAAGATATTAAGAGGAACTCTTCCATATTTTAAAATAATTTAATTCTAATGGCAAACATGCTTTTGACTTTTACATTCATGTACAAAGTCATTCCCTTCTCTCCCCCCTATCAGCCCCACTGACATTGTACCTACACACTAGTACCAAGTCCCCTCCCCCCATCAGCCCCACTGACATTGCACCTACACACTAGTACCAAGTCACCTCCCCCCATCAGCCCCACTGACATTGTACCTACACACTAGTACCAAGTCACCTCCCCCCATCAGCCCCACTGACATTGGACCTACACACTAGTACCAAGTCCCCTCCCCCCATCAGCCCCACTGACATTGTACCTACACACTAGTACCAAGTCCCCTCCCCCCATCAGCCCCACTGACATTGTACCTACACACTAGTACCAAGTCACCTCCCCCCATCAGCCCCTCTGACATTGTACCTACACACTAGTACCAAGTCACCTCCCCCCATCAGCCCCACTGACATTGCACCTACACACTAGTACCAAGTCCCCTCCCCCACCACTATGACACCTGAAATTAATTACTAATAGCACAATGGCTGAAGAAAGACCCAAAAAAACAAAGAAACAGTGAAGGCACACAGTCTTATCACATGATAATCAATAAAAGACCAAGGAAAGACACATGTTTGATGGGCTCTCCCCAGATCAATCCATTAAAGCTCACAGGTAACACTTAGACATGTTGAGGTGAATGAATGCCAAAACAAAACACATTTTTGTACTTAGCGATTCTTTAAACATCAAACTTGCAGTACCAGTTTTTTTTTTTAATTCTTATCTAGCACAATAAAATATTAGTAGGGTATGCATCTCAAAATAGTTATTATAATTACAAAAGCAGTATAATAAAAGAATTTGTATATTATATCGATACAAGTTTACATATATGTATTATTTAATTAAGAAAATGCCTTTGTACATTCTTAATCAACAAAAAAAAAGTTTGCTAAGGAAAATAACTGAGGTAATAAGACATTTAAAGACTACAAAATAAAAATAAAAGCTAAAGTAATACAAGATTGCACAACTAATAATTTTGCTGTAAAGATTTAAAAAAAAAGATTTTAAATTAAAACCATGTATTCTTCATATTCATTGCAAGAGAATGTGCCACATATGATAAAATTTAAAACTTGAAATCTTTCAGTAAAATTTAAAAAAATAATTTACCACTTTTATAACAATGCCACTATTTCAATCCTTTGTATTAATAGAAGTTAAAATAAAAGAATAATAACATATTTACACTGAGTATTAATATTAAAAAAAAACACAACCTAATTTTTAGAAAAACTAGGAAGGACATTTGTTTTGTTCCCTGATAAAATGTTAATTCATTATAACATCACAGTTCACAACCACTTGGAAAGATATGTTTTTTAATAACATTTAAAAAAAAAAACATAATTACAAAAGATATGGCTAAAGTGCAATATAAGCACCATATCTAACTAGTTCACAACCTCCATTATGTATAATGTTTGCTGTTTCTCTAGTGAGTTCTTCATCTCTTTAATTAAATAACTAAGATTCTTTTTGAAGTGGAAAAAAAACAACAAACTTTAGTGGAAATCTTTCCACCAACTGCACCAATTATCAATTATTTTCACAACAGAGAAACAGCTTATAAAGCGAGTATCTTCAAACCAAAAAAAAATCTTTTTGAAAATATTTTCATCTTCAATTAGCATGTAGTTAAAGACCTGATTTTATGTTTTGTTTTCATATTTCAGGTTCTACACATTAGTTTAGCTTTGAAGAAACGCTTCACTAAAATCTATATTAAGAACATTCTATAATTTACAAAGAACTAATGCCTGCAGGAAAATTATGATCAAATTTCATGGTCAACTAGCACAAGTCAGAGTATCAAAATCAAGTATTGCCAACATGGTCATAAAAACAAAAATATGAGTAAAAAGCTTGCTTCAACCTGACATTGTATGGTTACTGGTTAATAATAGTGTGCTCTATTATAACTCTAATTATACAAAAATATTTCAAGAAAACAATTTTAATTTAAAAATAAATATTATCCTAATAATATCAGAATATATATATATATATATATATATTGTTATTTTCTTAATTTATCTTTCTGTTTTAGTTACCATTTTTAAGTCAGCCAAAGAGTAGTGATTTGCACATAGGTTTTTTGTTTCATTAGTTGAACCATCTTAGTTGGCTGCCTGGTCATGCGGTTTGCACGCTGGACAGTTGTTTGGATTTATCGATGGTCCAGGGTTCAAACCCTGCCCGCTCCCATCCCCTGTCATCCAGCGGGAGGCTTGGTCTAGGAAGTAAACTATCTTCAACTCTGAAGGAATGTCCAAGACATGTAAAACATTTTACAAACAAACAAGGTGCTGAATACTTAATCAACGGATAAATGACGTAATGGACCAACAATTTTAGGCAAGCCAACTAGATGAAAAAAAAAAGCTGAATAATTTTGAAAAATCAAAACTAGTTTTTTTTAACCTGCAAGTATAACAAGATTAAAAAATTCTAAAATACCCATGTATTTATTCAGGCAATAAGCTATGCTAAAAAGAAACATAACATACATGCAAATGTTTTGGTGTATAATACTTTTCTACTTAGTTATTATTTAGGATTTTTTTTTAAAGCACCATGCAGAGCAGGGTACGTCAACATACAATACATAAATGTCTTCAATTTTTTTTGTACTAAGATTTATCATCTAATAATTTAATTTGAGAACAATCATTTAAAAATATGCCTAACTTTAAATATATATATATACTGTTTATCCAGCCAAGACTGAACAATCAACAGAGTGATCTTTGCTAATTAACTTGAAGATACAATTATTGGAAAAAAAGTTAAATTTAACTTTTAAAATATAAATAAATGTCAAAATAAAAGTCACCGGGAATCATAAAGCTATTACATTGTACTTTTGTGAGTTTCGATCATATAACTTGTATCTCTACACCCAACAGCAAATAGAAAAACTGCTTTGAATAATGCTTCATGATTAAACCAATTTTAATGAAGAATAGTTTATAATCTACTAACCATATAAACTACATACATTTAAACAATTAAGCCACCTTGTTTATTAAAAAACGTACTTTCAATGCCAGTCTTGATTGAATAAAAAAAATATAGGTGAAAAACAATTTAGATTGAAAAAAAAAACAACAACTTACAAAACCATTCAAAATACTACTTTTCTAAGAAACAAAGCTTATGTTAAGCTTATCAGTCATGCAATTAAATTTGTAATAGATTTAGACTAACAATAAAAAAAACCATTTATATAAAAAAAAGGGTGGGGGAACGAACTGAATTTGAACTCATGGCTCAAGCCTTCTGAAGCCAACACAGTACTCTGCTAGTGGGAAGGCTATGAACATGGAAGATTGTAGAGTTCTCTATTGTTTCTATTTCTCATCTTATTTTTCATGTTGTGTTCAGTAAGACTCAGATAAAAGCTTGAACCACCATTTCAGTCAACTACAAATTCTTTCCTCTATTTGAGATACCAAAGAAAATAATTACCATTAGTTAATTAGCTAATTTATTATTTTATTTTTTGTTTTACTGATTCTTGTGTTGTCAGGTAAAAGAAATAATTGTGCAAAATGTTCAGCTTGATCCGAGGTTGGGTGTAGGAGAAATAAAGTGTACAAACTTTTTACCCAGACAGACAGAAAGAGTAGATATTTATAAACTTTGTAAAAACATTGAACAAGAATTTTTTAAATAAAAGGAAGAAAAAAAAAAGGATTTTCAGTTTAGACTTGCATTTATGCCTTGATATATTATTATAATATTTATACTCAAAGGTGATAGGCTAGTTTGTATCTTTTTAAAGTATATTGATCTTTATTTTACAATTTTCAACTTCAAACACCAAGGGTTTTAAATAAAATAAGAATAAAGAATAAGTAATATATATAAATAAAAAATTGTATAAAATTGTAAATGCATGTTGCCATCCTCTAATCATTATAATGAGTTGTTCTATATTTAAATTGTATTAATATCAGTTAGCATGGTTGAGTAGATATATTAAATGTTAAACAAGGAGATTCATGATGACAGTTATAAATTGAGCTAATTGTGTAATTCAATGAAAAGCTATTTAATGACCTTTTTTTTTCAACAAAAAATGTCTATAGTAGATTTATATAGATAGACCTTACAAGAAAAATTTAAAAATCTTCGTCAACTTTAAGTGCCAGGTTTGTAATTTGTTTCAGCAAATCAGAAGCACTTCTTGCCTGAGCTTCATTAAAGCTAGAGTCAAAATCCAAATCTTTACTCTGGTCAAAGACATCGGATGTGCCAGTCTCCTCCCAGTCACTTTCTTCGGTCAGACTGGACAAAGAGCCCATGTAGCTGGCTGTGCCGAGGGAAAACTCTGAACCAGTGTCTGAAAAGCGGTCCGACATTGTCAACTTCAGGTCTTGAATTGACTCTTGCAAAGCCATCAGCTGACAAAATAAAGAGATGTCAAGAAATCGCAGATCTTTCTGAAAAAAAAAAGAATATAATTCAGAAATATAGAAATGAAAGATGAGCTTCTGACTGGCAATACTGTGAGTATTGAATTTATATAATATTTTTATTTTATCAATGCAAAAATGACAATGGTTGTTGGTAATGAATGTGGTGTCATTCCTAACAGCTAATTATCCAATATCACCTGCTGGCATATTTAATAAAAAGTAAATTGAATTCTTTTCTGGTAAACAGTTCTTTTTTTATCTAAACAAAAAAAAATATTTAAAAAAAATGTGAAAAATATATATTTAGTAACATTTTATATTTATATATATATATATATATATATATATATATAATATAATCATAGAATGTTCTAAAAGGATTTTTCAATTATCTTTCAGCAACTATAAATCTACTTGCTTTCATGAGCCCTTACTTCCTTTTTAAAACACCCTGACTAGTTAAAAAACAACAACACACATACACAAAAACTATAACATTTTTATTAGGCTTATGTGTAATCCATCCTCTAACAAGATAATATAATTAAAAAGAGAAAAAAAAAAGCTTATATGAAGAGTAGTTGTATCAGTTTTGATCAGTCATGTATTTAAATTTGTAATAGATCTAGAGTAACAAAATAAATCTGTGTAATTAGAAATATTTTTAACAATTGTTTTTGTTTAGCGCTATTTCATGCTTTTAACATTCTCAATACGTTCTGATCCTATCACTTGTCTGGACCATGAAGGAAAAGGGTGGGGCAAAAAAAAAAGGGATATCTAGATGAATATTACCATGATCACTTTTATTTTAAATGCATTTAAAAAAAAAAAAGTGGAAACCACCTGAATTCGAACTCAACGGTTTAAGCCTCTCCAAGCCAATGTACTAACCACTGTATCAGCAAAGTGCTTATGAAAATAGAAGGTTTTATACTAAGATTAGAATCTATTGTTTCAAAGTTTAAAGTGGCACCCTATCTCTCACTAAAGTATGAAGGGGATTAATTTAACTTATACTACCACATCAGTCATATAAAATGTACAATTTCTTTACCTTGTTTGATACCAAACAAAATAATTAATAATTACCAGTAATTAATAAGCTTATTGTTGTTTTTTTTTAAATTCATATTATGTCAGGTAAAAGAAATAATTGTGACAAATTTCAGCTAGATTTGAGATTGAATAAGGAAGAAACAATGTGTACAATATTTTCACCAGACAGAGTGAGTTGATATACATGTTTTGTAAAAATAGCATCTTTTAGATTGTACTATCACATCAGCATTTACACACACCACAACAATCTTACCATTTCCTTTTGGAGTTTCATTAAGGATGAGTTCAGTTTTAAAAATGGATTTTTATATTCTGCAGTACCATCTTCTTTAGTTTGTGTACTGTACTCCTCAAAATAGAAGGCATCACTGCTGTCTGATGTGGATTTTTTATTACAAATTGTTACTGTGCTTTCAGTTTCACTGATTGAGCTTTGATTATCCAATTTAGACTGCTCTGGGTGTGAATAAGAAATTGATTCACAGTCTTCTAGTGTCATTGAGCTTTGAGTTTGGGTAGATCTAGTTAGATCTAAATCTATGGATTGATCTACTTTAATTTTAGTTGAACTATAAGGCACACTGGGAGACTCTGAGCCTGTATTATAATTACTTTCTTTGCTATAATGTTGAGTGCTATCAGAGACACAGTCATTGCTAAAGCTACAACTTTCACTTCTCACTTTGGTTAAATCTAGTTCCAGAGCTAGATCTAGATGTGAATCAATTAAATGGTTAAAATTGTCAATATTTACACCTAATCTTTGCGAGCATTCTCCATCACCAACATTAACCACTATTAGGTGGCTAAAACATTTTGGTATAGGAAGATCACTGGATGGTGTCATATCCATGTAACAAATTGTTCACTGAAAACACTCAAAATTTAGATCTGTCATCTGATGTAAATCTAGATTTAATCATAATTAGATCTATTAGTATTTGATTATAAATCTGTTCTAGTTAGAGATAGAATTTTAATAAAGTATAGTACTACTTTAACTGTGCACTAGTTTCCCTAGCCACTACTTGCCACTAGTACTAGTAGAACTAGACTCTAGAATAGAGATGTAGAGTAGAGTCTAAAGTAAAGACATATCTAATAGAGTGATACTCAGTGATAGTGATAGAGACATATTAGAGTCAAGTAAAAGTTAGTCATACTATTTATGGTATAGAAGCCTATACATATACTTATATTATACTATCCCTCATAGAACTAAAAAAAATATCTGATATATTAAAGTTCCCTTTTCAGACCTTGTGACATTAGAGTCAAGTAAAAGTTAGTCATACTATTTATGGTATAGAAGCCTATACATATACTTATATTATACTATCCCTCATAGAACTAAAAAAAAATATCTGATATATTAAAGTTCCCCTTTCAGACCTTGTGGTCTATAGGCTATAGGACAGATGATGTAAAGCTCATCTGATTCTGTGGCCTACGGTTAACGAGGGTGTCATGTGGCCAGCACAACGACCAACCGCCTTTACTTTTTCCCAACTAATGTCAGGTACCCATTAGAGCTGGGTGGACTCAGAGGCGCCCAAAGATCCCGAAATAAAAATCCCAGTCTTCACCGTGATTCGAACCAGGGACCCCTGGTTCAGAAGCCAAGCGCTTTACCGCTCAGCCACCGCGCCTCCTATCTCTAATGCTATACTATAATTAATATAATATACTAATTTAATATAGACTATCTAGTTAATCTAGATTCTAAAAAATAATTATAATAGTAGTACTACTAGATCAAAAGTAGGCTAATACTAATAGTCTAGTCGAGAGTCTAGATTCTACTCTTCAACTACAACCTAAGTACAGTGAAGTTTAAGTACTTTATTCAAGTAAATCTAGTACAACCACAAGTACTATCAAGTAGACTAGCAGATCTAGATTGATAAAGACATAGAAATCTAACAAGTGTCAGTGAGTGTGGCTGTGAGTAGTGGTCCTTGGATTATAAATTGGATAGATTTGATAGATTCATTTCATAAATAAGATAATTTCATAATATCATAAAAAAAGATTCCTGTCATAATAGGGTAGGGCTTAGGCAGCACTAGGCTAGGCTACGCCACGGATACTACTAAATACTAGATCTAGCTAGATCTATATTTTTTAAATCTATAATATAATTATTATAATGAATAAAATTAAACATCTAATATTACTTAGTAATAGATCTATGTCTATGGGAAAGAACCTTGGAAAAAACTCAAAGGGACATAACTCTAATTTAAAAAAAAAAAATACTAGCAACATAGTTATCTGGGAAAATGTGGGTCATACTGCGACTGACATATATAGATAGATTCTAATCTATAGTTATAGATGTAGGTCTCTAGATCTATGCTATGTTCTATCTATACTAGATATAGATCTAGTCTAGATCTAGTCTATACATGGAACTATACTAATGGAACACCAGCTCCTAGTTTTTACTAGCAGAGTGCCGTCGCGCATCTTATTTAGCGCATGGTGCAATGTGGCGAAAATCATGATGATGCCAAAGAAGAAATTTACTCTGCCAGTCACCAAGACTGACCTGCAATGAGAGTAAAACTTTCCTACGCTTAATTTGATTAGATCTCTAAAAACTTTATCCATTTTCTCACAATGCTGTGTAATATATAAAATTTTCCTGAATAAGGGATCGTCACAAAAAATATTTTTTTAAGGCCACCCCATAAAAATAGCTGTTTTCAGTACTTCCACAGTTGGGTATTTTACACAAAATCTGGAATTTTCTTTTATGTAAATCTAATCATTATCATCTGTCCCGCGTAACCAAATCCTCCACTTTTCCAGGTCACCAGTTGTTCTTAACAAGATATCAAGAGAGAGAGGCTGGTCCATTATTTGCGTTGTCCATCCAGCTTTTCTTCTGACAACCCTTTTTTTTTTTCGTTATCTCTCCTGAAGGATAATTTTTGAAAGTTAGTCTTACAAAATACAATTCCAGACCAACCCATGCAGTTATCGTATTTTCACAGGATTGAAGAGTCCTCCTTTTTGCCAACCAGAGTGTTGACTGACCAAAGTAACCAATTCATTTGTCTGATTCTGTTTATAGTAAATATTCATAACTAGATCTTTTATATAATAATATTTTTTTAAATAATATGATCAATTATAGGCTAATAGACATACTTTAATAGATCTAATAAATGATTAACGCGGACCTAACAAAATGGGTATATTAATACTTAAATCTGGGTATTTTACATTTCGAATGCGCATTTTTTAAAAACCGAAACATAATCTATAGAATAAATAATAGAATCTAGAGCTTCAACACATAGACTTAGATCTAGATCTATTTCAAGTTAAAATAAATAAACCATAGATCTAAAATTCATAAGATCCACTCTATTTTTTCTTTAGACCTAGACCATCTTGATTCTAGATCATCTTTTTTGAAGTAATGTCCGTATTTAGTAATATAACGGATGATATTATTATAAGATACCGTAGGCCTACTAAAGGCGTACTTAGTCGACTTAGCGTACTTAGACTTAAACTCATAGAGTTAGACAGACCATAGTATGGTCCATACTATATAGTTAGTACTATACTTATAAATACATTACATGAGAATAATGAGATCAATATAAATATATATAGATCTATATTTATAATATTATATAGATTAGATCTAGTCACATATAATTATATATATAAATTATAGGCCTATAGATCTAGATTCTAGTGTAGAATACTCAAGATAAAGATCTATTGATTGTCTATCTACTCCACTTTCACATCACACCAATATACAGACAGTGAATGAAACGAATCGCTCTGATTATAATTTTATACCTATAGATCTACCAGTCTATAATCATAATCATCATAGATAATATTAATAATCTAGATCTATAATCATATTGCCCTATTTATTCAATTGTCAATAGGCCTATATCTGAGGCCCAGGAATGCGCCCCGGAGAGGACACTCTGGTGCTGCTGCAAAGTGACCAAAGCCAGTGACTCATCTCGGCGCATCCATTGTCTTCCGAGACAGAAGGAGCCATATACAATAGGCCTATAGTCAAGCTAGTGACTACTAGTGGAACATAAAATTGAAGGTTTAATACTGTATTATAGTATTATGTTACTTTGTATGTTTGTAACTTGTGTATGTCACTGTCTCAATTGTGATAATTGATATCATCAGCTCAGCATTTTTAAACATAAAAAAGTAAACATAAATCTAGATATCTATCATATAGTATTATAAATATACTGGTAACTTTAAAAACTTTAGCATTGATTGATTTTAATTGATCAGCCTTATAGACTAGATCTTGCATCTCTAGTCTACATGTAGTATGTACTAGACTCTAACATGTGTATGTATTACATTTGTAGATCTTGGAATTGGATCTAAATTCACCTTCCTAAAGTGTCTCAAAAGTCTGTAGCTGATTTGAGAGGCCTAACGAGGCAAGTCTAGTTATCTAGCTGTCTCTTGATCTATCTACTTAAATGAGCATAACCATAGTGTAGTCAAATCTTGACAACTAGTCTTCTATAATAATTAGTTCTAGATCTATATCCAGTTTAGATAAATTTAGATTTAAATTATAAAACTATTTTATTAGCTAAAATACTAAAATTATTATGAAGATTTAATTATAGAATCTAGACTAGTTATATGTGTACATAATATAAATATAAATATATATATATATATATAATTTATGCCAGGCCTCAACCTCATATATCCAAATCTATTGGTAAAACTTACCTTTGATGTTTTACCCAATCTATCTATACAAGACAATTTATTATCCATGCCTCACCTACACCCCATAAACATTTAATAATCATTTCTAAATAATTTATTATCCATTCCATGCCATACCCAGACCCAGTTCATTAGACATATATTTTCAATGATGTGGTGTCAAGTGGGATGTATCCCCTGAAATTCAGTAAAATGTAAAACTCATAGATCTATTTATTTATTTGCTATGACACTCTGATCAACTTGGACTTGTGATTCATATATATAATTATAAATTATAAATTATATATGTTTCTTATCAGACTTAATGAAATTTTGGTGCATTTTATACCTGTAATAAAGCTACAAAAGTATCATAATTTGTGTTCTAACCCTTGGTATTTTTCTTGGCAACATTTCTGATCTAGTCTGTGATAAATTATAAATTTAAAAAAAATGTTTGTAATGTTTCAGTTATTAACAAGTAGAACCATGGCAACCAGTTCTGATGATGTACCAGAATGGCTCAAGGATCATACTTATTAAATGCTATTTCTACTCTCTGGGCAGACCATAATAATATTGGCACCCATTCAATATTTAATGTAAGTACTACTATACAATTTTTATTTTAGTTACCATCTAATAGATGTTTTGTGAAATGTGTGATTTTCATGGTCAAGCAACATCCAAATATCTGGGATGGAATTTAATATTTTCCTCTATTTTTTTTTTATAAAACTCTTAAGCAAAACCATCTTTCATGAATGCCTAATATACCTTGGCTGATATGCAGGCCATTCCTTTACGGTAGAATAAACTGTTAGACTAAATTAGGCAAAAGTATTTCTGATAATTTGTTTGTTTGATACAACAATGTAGCCTATTCAATTTAATATTATTTTTTTAATTTTAATGTTATCAAAAGAAATTAGCCAATATGCCTAATTGTATAATTACAGTTATGCTTGGAAATGCAAGAAAAAGGCATGCATTCCTGAAATGTCAATGATTGGTTGAACCTCGTAAAGGTAAGGTGATGTTACTGCAATTTTTCCCTGTGCACTTTTCTCAATTGCTGAAGTACTTGTATTTTTTAAAAACTAATTTTCCATGAAAATGTAAATCATAATATATGTTATAATATATGTTATAGCTGCTTTTAGATGAGTGCAATGTAAATCAAATTAACTAAATATCTGCCTTCACCCATAGTAATAATTCATTACTTTTAAGGTCAGGACTATGCCAGTGTCTACACATTAACTCAGTAGCTCATTTTAGGTACAGATTATTTTTAGAAAAGCACACTTATATAATTATACTTAATGACATATATATTTTTAGCATGGTCAACACTTGTATCACACATGTTTTTTAATAATTTTTTTTAATACCGGTACTTGTATTTTTTTTTTACTAGATAACTTTCTGTTATGAGAAAAGATGAGATTCTTGGACTCCTGCATAGCACCACCAGAAAAGAAAATCCCATCATGTTACAAAATAAAAGTCTTGGACCAATTTTAATAAGTTATATTATATTGTAAGCTCTCTCTATATTTTTGTATATCCTGTCATCAGCCAACCGGTTTGGATATAGTACCTTTAAAAATGTTTGAGATTCTACTAGAAAACTATTAATCTGAGCCCCATTAAAACAAGAGGGAGTGCCTTGGATGATTGGTAAAGCACTTGGCTTCTGAACTGATAGTTTCTGGGTTTGAATAAGATTGGGATTTTTAATTTAATTTAATTTTTAAAGCTACTCTGAGTCCCCCAAGATCTAATGGATATCTGGCATTAGTTAGGAATAAGTACAGGCGCTTTTGGGATCCATGGCTAAATGGTTAAGTCATGGGTTTGAATCTCTGTGAAGACTCAGATTTTTAATTTTGAGATTTTTAGGATGCCCCTGAGTCCACCCAACTCTGACAGGTACCTGACTTTCATTTGGAAAGTAAAGATGGTTGGTTGTTGTGATGGCCACATGACACTCTGACCAAAGGATCAAGTGACCTTAACATCATCTGCCCTATAGACTATGAGGTCTGAAATGGGAACTTTTTCTAAAGGTGGTTGGTTGTTGTGCTGGCTACATGACACCTTTGCTAACCAAGGGGCACAGAAACAGATAAACTTTATATCATCTGCCCCATAGATAGCAAGATATGTAAGGGAAATTTTACTTTTTTAAAATTAAAATAAAAATCTAAGAAAATGATGGCAAAAAAAATTAATTAATTAAATATTCTTAGTGCCTATTGCAAAACTTACTGAGTTATAAGTTAAGTATATTGAAATGAATGGATAATCATGAAATTGTTAAATAATTACTGCTATCATTCCATAAAACCATATAAAAATTTTTTTACATTTATTTCAAAATTATTTTTTTCAAGCATAGAGTTCACATAGAGTGAATTTTTTTTTATTTGGCTAATGCTTTTATTGTATCATATTAGTTTTTAATTTTTTTTTACCCTGGATATTTTAAAAATATGTCCACTATTTTCATATGTTCTTTATAATGTAAATCGGTATTCATGCAATGCTCAAAATATGCTATAATGTTTAGGCCATACAGATTTGTATAAATTAGCATGTTCAAATACATTGTAAGTGTATATTGTTTGGATAAGAATAAAGTTTTTCTGTAGACAATTATTGTTAAAGATTTGTTGATGCTCCTGCTTAATCAATTATATATGCAGGTCATTATTTTTAACATGTCTGATAATAAATGACAGTACAAGTTAGTGAATGAAAATTTGTCATTATTTCAGCTGCTACATTAATGTGAGATATCATTACTTTACTATATGTCAAATAACAATTTAAAGCAACATTTTGAAAAGAGTAGTCTGTAGAATTGACAGTAAATACATTTAAGTGATGGGCTGTGATCTGTGTGAATTGAGAGCTGATTATGTATTGAATTTGTTAATGAACAATGAAATTTTAATAAACAATTTTTTTTTAAATTAATACAAAATTAAAAAAAAAAAACTTTGAAAAGGAATGATAAATATCTACTTTATTTTTTTTCATCAGAACAGAATTTCCAACTCTGCATTCTTTAAATAAATTATCATTTATTTGCAGTAGTGTCAGAACACAAAATCATAGTTTATAGTAAAGTAAGCTAAGCTTTGCTCTCTTATAAAAATTTGTATATAGACTACACACAATTTAATTATTATTTTTAATCAAATTGGAGTTTCATCCTTGAGTTCAACTAGTACATATACTTAGGCCTATTTGACAATAAAAAAAATTAACTTAGTCAATGAAATAGTAATACTAGAAAATGAGATAAAAGTGAATTAAATATCATCAATGCTATTGAAGCCACTATTGCTTCTTTTTATCTTGTGGACTGCAATTGAAGTGGCTATTTATTTTACTGATCATCTAAGCTGATATGTCAGTGTTGTCTCTTTGAAACCCAAGCTTATTTTCTTGGTAACTGGAAGTCCAGATATTTGAAGTTTCATTTTATACACCTATACTTTCCGAAATGGCTGTCTGATAGGAAAAACCTAATTGCTTAACATGTCATATGCATATAACAGGAATGAAATGACTTGCTTCAACTGACATAGAAGAGAGCACCTGGTTGCATACAGCTTCCGAACTAGACAGCTGGATGCCACTTACAAAGGTGTGGTATACACCCAAAAAATTAATTGCCGAGGGTAGACGGCAAAAAAAAAAGAAAAAAACAGATTCTACCACTGACAGACAATTGTTATGCCTGTGCTTAGAGTGGCAAAATATGTAGGTCACAGCTGTGGATGAGTAGGCACTGGAAACATAGCATATTTCTCATATGTCTTCGAGCTTAAAGATAAGCCAATCATTTTTGTAATATAGTTTGTAGCTTCTGTACATGCGTGAACTGCCATCACAAATGACACAAGTCCACTGTGAGTTTGATGGATTATAAACATCTTATAAATTATTTCTTTGCTTTATATTAAATGGTTCTTCTCTCTGTTCCACTAGGTACTTGTGTTTATTCAAATATCATTGATATCGTAACATGTCATCAAAATAAAAGCAAAAATCTCTGCAACCTGTGTACCAGTCAGAAGTAAACAATAACACTTGCCATTTAAAAAAAGACTTTAGATTAGTCAAATTAGTGACTGATTATTCGATCCATTTAGGCAAATCATTTTTTTAATGTCAATATTTGAATATATAATTAATGATCCTTTACATTTTGTGACTTTACTAGATCTATACTTTGAAGTAGATTTCTTGAGCTAAAGTCGGATGTACACCTTGAGTTTTACTGTGATCTAAATCTAGATCTAGAAGTAGAGACGGTACAGTAGGCCTAGTCCCAGTAGAGTCGTAGTCAGAGTCTAGGCTATCTGTCATATCCGATATCGTGATCAGAAAAGTAGGCGGCTGTGGGTTTATAGATCTATTCCATGACCCTGGCTAGATTTAGATCTACTGGTCTGGACATCTAGATGAGTAGATCTAACTAGAATTAAACTAGAAAACTAAATTGGAGAAGTAGCTTCCTGGATCTAGAACTAGAATTGTAGAATGTTTATTAGATCTTGTTGCGTCAAACGCTTCATTTCTGCTTATTGTTTTTAATAAATGCATATAAAATACATTATATTTTGGCAATAAAAAATACCCAGTTGATGAAAAAGTAATTCTAATGATTTATTTAAGAATGACCCATTGAGTAGATCTATGTGTTTATTTAGATCTATATCATATTATTATTAATTATTCTTATTTTATAGCAATCGTCCAATGAAATCTAGCTCTAGATCTATTTGATTTTAGATTAGGCTATAGTTTTTTTTTTTTTTTTTTTTTTGTCATTTTATTTATTTTATTTACAACATTACAGATATAAACTTTTTCTTTGTTTCCCACGAGACGTGTGTCACTGTGTGCCTATAGTCGTTTCGAGAATAATAGTAAAAAAAAAAACGAGTAGAAATGCGTAGCTTGGAGTGACAAAACCGTATTAGGCCTCCTATTTTTATTTTTATCTCTTGCAAGTAAGTATATCGTAACAAATACGCATTAGCGGAACCATAGAAAGGTCTTCATCCAGATTTAGTGTGAATAAACCAAACACAAAAACACTGAAAAATTCTAATTTCGGAATTTAGATCCTATTTTTTATTAAAAAAGTGACTTTTTATAGGGTGCTCGAAAAAAATAACTTTTGTGACGATCTCTTATTCGATAAAATTTTATCAATTATATCAGATAGTCAGAAAATGGATGAAGTTTTGACACATCTAATCAAATAGAGTGAACAAAAGTTTTACACTCAATGAAGGTCCATTCAAGTGACTTCCGGGAATAAATCTCTTCTTTGGCATCATCATGGATTTCTCCACATTGCACCATGCGCGAAAAAAGATGCGCGACGCCACTTCGACTCTCTTTGGCTTTGTAAAAAACTCGAAGCTGGTGTTCCATTAGTATAGTTCCATGGTCTATATTCAGCTACATTGGAGTTGAGTTTGAAAACAAAAATGGCGGATGTCAACGAGTTGTTGAACATAAATCGACAAACCGATATTTTAAATCGAGGTAATTTTTTGCTAAGTGACTAGATTCTATTTCGATTCTTCTCTAACTTCTAAATCTAAGTCTCAGTCTGTCAGTCAGTATGAGTATCACTCACAGTACTGACTCACTAGTAGACTGTAGAGTAGTATCAGTAAGTCTGAGTAAGTAGATCTAAGTGACACTAACTAAGTCATACAAGTGTAAGTGCGATGAACGAACTTCATATTTATTAAATCTTATCTTACATAATACAGACGTTACTTCAAAAAAGAAGATGATTCCTACGCGTCATGCATTCAGTCATGCATTAAATTCTGCCAAGTCACTGGTTTTCCTGGCTAGCTCAGGCAAACCATTCCATGCTCTAATCATATAATGGCACTAGTGCCACTAGGGAAGAAAGAGCATTTGTACAGATTTGTCCTAGCATATGGGACGAGGAATGTGCCTTTAGTTTATCTTTGTGTCTTTCTGAGTATTTTTTTAAGTTTTGTTTTTGTATTTGGAGATTATGGTTCAGTATTTTGTGTATAATTGCTACTTTACTCTTAAAGTTAAGTTAAAGGGAAACTCTCATAGTTATTCAAATTTTAGTTATTGACATATTTAAATTCTGTGTAAAATGTTGTAATAGTAAACATTTTTTTTTTGTATTTAAATGCTTAGTTAGAAAATTTTATATTTAATAAATTGGACAGTAAATTTGCCACGCCTCCTAAAAAACGGGGTTCTTTGAAATTCTGTTTTTATCTTAGAGATACGTCACTTCCATCAACAATACTAAAAGGGAAACTAGATTTAACCAATCGTATCGCTTCTTTCTTACAGTAGCTGTCAGGCTCTTAGGCTTAGTGACGGTATAGTCCAGAGCTATGCAATAGTTTTATATCTATATATATAGAGAGATAGAGATCTAAAAGCATTAGGATAACCAACTCGAGAACAAAAAACATTTTCACCTAAACCTCTCCTTATCCCAAGAAGTAAATATATCATGTGTCTGACTGATTCGAACAAACTGGTCAGTGTAAGGCTTGTCTAGACTACGTGTAGTCGGTCATGACAAGACAACCAAGCGATAATGTTTGTTGTGTGTTAAGTGGTCAGGCGAGAAAATATACACTGCCGTGGTTAGTCAAGCATGTAAATCTCCTTTTAATACGCATTTTGTTCTTTGCTTACAAGATCCTAGATCAACCGTATAGACGGCGATTTATTTTTTTAATGAGAATTTGTATCTATGGTCTCACGCTATAAAATGAGTCAATAGATTAAATTAATAGGTTAGTCTGATGTCACATAGAAACCCTGTGAAAGTCTGACTGTTTTGGATGCGCAGAAAAATAACGCCAGAAAAACATCAATTACTAAGTTATTATTTCAAATAAAAAAAAAAGAATAATATATATATTCATTATCTGTGAATCAAAACTCGTATTATATCAAAAATTTTCAAAACCATCGGAGTTTCCCTTTAAGTCTTCTATCCTGAAGGCTTTCTAAATTTAGTGATTTTACTAAAGGTGTTACTCTAGTGAAATGTGAATATTCGTTTGTTATGAATCTCACTGCTCTATTTTGTGTCATTTTAAATTCATATCATTAATTTTTAATTATTTTCTAGATAGTAGAGATCAGATCTTGACTAGAATCTACTTATAGATCTATAGTTATAGTAGTCTTATATATGGCACACCGACTTTTGCAACTAGGTCAAATTTTTATTTTATTTTTTTATTTGGTGAAGGTTTAGCTTACTGAAAGCAGATTCTTATTCTGCGACTAAAGGACTATAAAAATAGCTGTTAAAAATCTAATGTTGCATCCGCCATTTGAGGTAACAAGTCTTCAGGATTGGGCAATGGTTCCAAATCAAGCACAGTAACTTTGTTTAGTTTCCTGTAGTCCACACATATTCTCACTGCTCCTGACTTTTTTCTCACCACCACCATAGGTGCTGTGTATGGTGACTCTGTTGGTGATATGATGTTTAATTTTAGCATCAACTGTATCTCTTCTTCTACTTCCTTCATATACCCTAAAGGTACTGGGTAAGGTTTCTGTTTCACTGGTTCAGAATCTTTGAGAATGATGTCGTGTTTGATTACTGCAGTTCTTCCTGGTACATCTGTCAAGATATCGTCATATCTAGAAAGTAATTCATTCACTTGCTTTGTTTGCTCTTCTGATAGTGACTCTTCAATTTTACAATCTGTCCAAGTTTCTGATTGCTTTAAAGTTAGTACAGGTAGTAATGGACCAGTCAATTCATTTTCTTCCTTCTCTGGTTCATTAACTATCGCACAACTGGAACTAACTACTTGATCATCAGTGTTAGTATTACTTTCCTGTGACTTTCCACCAAACTCTCTTAACATGTTGATGTGAAACGTTTTCAGTTTTCCTCTCATCTTTATTTGGTAATCTACTGCAGTTATTTTCTTGACTACTTCAAATGGTCCTTGCCACTGAACAATCAGTTTACTGTCTTTCCTTGGGAGTAGTACATACACTGAACAATCAGTTTACTGTCTTTCCTTGGGAGTAGTACATACACTAGGCTTCCTCCTTGAAGTTTTCGAAGAGTTTTATTTCTGTTAAAAATCACTCTGTGTCGTGCTAGTTGTGATTCTAATGCTTGTTTTACAAGTTGACATGTTGTTACCACTTTCTCTCTGAGCTCGACGACATGTTGATAGCTTGTTCTAGATTCATTATCAAGATTTTCTTTTGTCAACAAATCTTTCAGTAAACTAAGTGGTCCTTTCGGGTTTGCTCCATACAATAATTCAAAATAATTCCTGTACTTTCTTGTGGAACTTCTCTGTAAGCAAAGAGAACTGCTGGGATATACATGTCCCAGTCTGCTGGTCTGTCTAATGCTACTTTGCGTAATAGTCGTTTCAAAGTCCCGTTCCATCTCACAAGCTGGACTCTCTCTGACAACTAACACACTTCCGGTCATTCACGCATATATAAAAATAGATTTATACAATCAAACACACACTCATCCGTGACATCTGTGTTTCTTTGAATTACCACTCATAGTCAAGATTTTATTTTAAAATAAAGTTTAATAAAGTAGGTCACTTCATGCTCTTATACGGAGCGCAGTTTTTGTGCTTTCACCTTTATCGCACACCGAGCACCGTCAGTAAACACCACTACCACTATGTAATTGCTAATAACTTACATCTTCATTAATTAAAAATTATTTCAATTGTATTAAAAGAAGTAGAATCACTTATGCAATATGTATTTATAGTCTTTTGCCTCATATTGCCTTTCTCTCTCTCTTTCTCTATATATATATAGATCTCTCTCTCTCTCTCTCTATATATATATATTGAACACACATTTTATGACGACACAGACTGTAGGGTTAGAGGTTAAGTTTGACGTAATAGGAATTCAGTTACCGCTAGACTCTTGGGGTGATCAGACATATTTTATCTTTTGACTAGACTGTGGCCCATCTTGTAAATAAATGTTATGATTTAAAGTTCATTTGAAGTCAACTTAGTTATTCAAGTATTTGTTCTTGTGATGGTCGCTGTTGAACTCGCACATAATAATTTCATCGATACATCTATACCCAAGCATCTAGTATCCAGAAGAAAACTTAGAAATACTTCAACTACAGTAATCTACAAACACAGCAAGAAGAATACATTACAGTGATCATTACAGTACCACATAAGATTTGTCAACCGTCTTTCTACATTCCTCACTGTATTTTGCCTTGGATAGAATCTCTTTCAATGGCAGGCCCACCCATTCTTTTTCTGTTACTGTTCCTAGAAGGAAGGGCTTTGCAAGCTGTGAAGACCTTGTAAAATGGCTGTCATAGAGTTTTAGTCTGCATTTTTTTTTTTACAATAGTTAGCTGGTCATTGTGGGGTCATATATAAATAAAGATCTAATATTATGTAGATTATTAGTCGTTATTAGATGTGCAAGAAAAAGGGACCTTTAAACTATTATCTAGCACAGTATAGGCAAATTATGACCCGCAAACCACCTGCTGCCTGATAGAGTATTTTATCTGCCAGCTGACACCAACAGAAATCAGATGTGCCCACAGATTATAGATCTAGAAAAATGCAAATATTAAAATAAATCTTTTGAAATATATTAAATAATAAGAATTTATCACTTATGATGAAGTGGCTAAAGAAATATCGTCTTTGAATGCCATTATAAAAAGTTTAAAGTAAACAAAGATTATTCTTATTGAAAATATTTTGAAACATTCAGTCAAAGACACAAACTCAGGCCAGTATTTATTTAATTCTATGAAGAACTGTGTTGAAAGTATAGCGTTGGTTTGGTTTGGGACAATTGTAGCAATTAATGTTTTGACTGAGAAAAAAAAAAATAAAAATATATATATATATATATAATTTAATATTTAATTTACATTTTCTTTTTAAAGAAACAGATACACTATCCTCTAGCAATACTGGACCAACAATTGAGGAAGAGTCAACTGAAGATGACCAGGATAGGGCACAGAAAGAGCAGGAAGAAAAGTTAAGAAAAGAAACGGAACTGGGCAAGTATTGGAAAACTGTTGATGACAATCCTATGGATTTTACTGGCTGGACTTACTTGTTGCAGTATGTGGAACAAGAGGTATTCTGAGCTCAAAATTAGCATTGACTTTGTTTCTCCCAACAGTTCTAACTTAAGTTCCTGGTGGCCAGTGTTAAGATTTATAATTTTAACTAACATGACCTAGGAAATATAAAGTACAAATACTACACAGATTATTTATAAATATTTTATGTTCACATAGTGTCTATTATGAGATACCCATGGATTGTGCTTTTGTATAGCTATTTTATTTGGTCTTGATATATTTTAAATACTTTTGTCAATGATATACAGAAATTATAGAAAAACTGCAATTCTTAATCACCGTTTATCATATTAGGAGGCCTGGTGTCTGAGTGGTAGAACACTTTTCTTCTGAACCAGGGGTCATGGGTTCAAATCCTGGTGAGGACTAGGATGTTTTATTTTGAGATTTTCGGGCACGTCTGCGTTCACCTGCTCTGATAGGTACCTGGCATTAGTTGGGGAAAGTAAAGGCGGTTGGTCGTTGTGCTGTCCACATGGCACCCTTGTAAACTATAGGCCACAGAAACAGATGACCTTTACATCATCTGCCCTATAGACCACAACGTCTGAAAGGGGAACTTTACTTTTACAGTACTTTTATTTATCATATTGGTGGCGTGGTGGCTGAGCGGTAAAGCGTTTAGCTTCCGAAACGGGGTCCCGGGTTCAAATCCTGTTGAGGCCTGGAATTTTTAATTTTGGGATTTTGGGCACCCTTACATCATCTGCCCTATAGATTGCAAGGTCTGAAAGGGGAACTTTACTTACTTTATTAAAATCATATTTATGTCATTTTGGTTTACTGATCAACACACTGTTTGAAATAGCGCTGTTTACCATTGATGACAAAAAAATAACTTCTAAAACAAAGCATCTAGACTAGGCTAAACATTTCTGATAGTTTAAAACAAACTTCTCTAGAGTGATCCAGCAGACTGCCGTAGGGCTTATGAAGCATTTTTTTCTCACTACCCTTATTGCTATGGTTACTGGAAGAAGTATAGTGACATGGAAAAGAAACATGGCAACCTAGAAAAAGCCAAAGAAGTAAGTCACATTTTTTTTTTAGCTTTTACTATATAAGTTGTTTGTTTTTAAATTTATACTTTTTTTACTTATTTATAAAGGGTTTTTATAAATCTTTTGTTGTTTTGACATGGGCATACTATTAGATCATTTTGTTTTGGGAAAAGGGGGGGGGGAGTAATAACTGAATTTTATTCTCTACTAGTACTTTGACTTGACAGTGTCAATTAATGATTTGTATTTTAAAATTGTATGTAATTATCTCCAACTCCAGCCATTTCAACTTATTGTAAGTTACTTAGAGTAAACATGCTGGTCTAAAAATATGCCCTATTTTACACTTGTTTTTAAGATAGTTTTCTAAAAAAAATGAGTCTTATTTTTTTTTTTAAAGAATGATTGTTTTGTTTTTCAATTTATTTTTCCAAAATAATTTGTATAATTTTTTTAAAGTTTTTAAATTTTTCTTTTAAATTAAAAAAATATTTCCAATGGGTACAAATATTTGCTAAAATTTTTTTTTTGAAAATGCTGATAGATATTTGCTGAAAGTACTTGAAATTCTAATAAATAAAATAAAAGTATTTTAGCCTTTAAAAAAAATGGTTAAAGAATTTTAAAATGTAGAATATTTTTAGATAATTTTACAAAAAAAAATTTGTTAGAAGTATTTTAGTGTAAATATAGCTCCAAAATATTAGCAAAAACTTTTATAAAATATAAATGCATATTTTCTAAAAAAAATACTTTCCAAGGTGGGTATCTTTTCTTATGACACTAGTTTTGCAATGTAGATAGATATTTAAAAGATATTGTTAAAACTACTTTTTAAAAAAGTATGAAAAAGAAATTTTAAGCTTTACAAATTAAAATTAGCTAAGCTTTCAAAATATTTTTTTACTGTTGCCTCATTTATGTGGTCAGCTTGAAACTGGTTTGTTTGTTTTTTTTGTTATAAATAGCCATGCTTTATTTGCATCTCCTAAAGGACATCGTACCAACTGGTCAATTGTATTCATCCACCACCTTGAGCCAGTCCACATTGTGATTGTGTCTCTGGCCCACCACTGGGGATAGTTTAAAAATCTTGAGCCCACCAAGGGAGTGGCCACCACAGTTGCTCTGAGCTTCTTTTTATGGTAATACACTAACACTTGCACTGTATCGAAACTCGAAGAAACTTCGTCGTTCGTGCACCACCTCAAATATAAGGTGTTGTCGCTCGCTATTTTTACACATTTTTCGACTTATTTTCTCTCTACCCAGTTGACACTATTTTTCTTTTTTACACATTTGTTTCAGGTTTTTGAGAAAGGTCTGCGAGGAATTCCACTAAGTGTAGAGCTGTGGCTCCATTACATCAACTTTTTTATCACAGAGTTTTCTTCTGACAACAATTCTAAGGACAGAATAAAAAAGTAAACTTTGGAAAACTTTTGATTTTTTTGTGCTTTCAGATAAACTGCTTCTCTAAGGAAGGAGAAGTACAAATTTCATATCAAGTATTTGTCCAACTGTTCATGTTATTTAAAGATTTAAATATAGTGTGTTTTCTTGGGTTTCCTGAGTTCAGATAATTCAATTAAGATAAAAAAAATGTTGGGCCATAGAGAAAAATCACACAGCCAAAAATTGTATATATCAAATATATATATAATGTAAAATACTTATTATTTTAAAACTATTTTTTTTTTCTATCCTTAATCTAGGACTCAATATACTAGTAGACTAAAAGAGTTTTATGCTTTTTTTTTTTTTTTTTCATTTTTTTCAAATTAATTTATTTGACTATTTTCTGCCTGCGTAGGCCATAGAGGATTTTTCCTTTGTTTTTCCACTGTTTTGTAACTCTCATAGTTTTTTGTTTCACCCTCTTGATAACTCTGGCAATGTGAAAAAAGTGACTTTCAGTTAGAGCTACATCTTGGATCTTATTCTTTACATTTCCTTTGGAACTGAAGTCACTAAAGGGCCTTAAAGTTAATACTGTTTGATTGAAAATGAACTCATAACACCTTTCCATGGTTACCAATAGATTCAAGCCATTTAGCTGATAAGGTTCACAATGGTGCCCAAAACTGCATGAAAGATAAATGTGTAGTTGTTGTGAAATCAGCAGTTTAAGAATATAATATTAGAAAAAAAACAAAACTGTCCAGACTTTAGGAAACCTTTTTGACATAGATAT
>JADKLZ010000104.1:28657744-28726702 GCA_021533235.1 Biomphalaria straminea | reverse complement strand
TTTTCTTAAGTCCTGGCCAAAGAACTTGGCTTCATCAAAAAATCTGCCAAATGAATCTCTCAAATTCTCTCTCCAGAGTAAAAAGCTATTCTCGTGTTATCTTTGTCACTGCATGCAAAGGTTCTTGTGCATGGGAGGTAAGTCTGCAGCTTAGAAGCAGATCATCACTGGTGAAAAAGACATAGTTGTGCAACCCTGATCCTAAAACAAAGTTGCAGTCTGTGGTGTATCAGAAAAAGGAGCCTCTAAAAAAAAACTAGTCTCTCCTGGCTATATTCACAGTTCTTTGGAGGCTGCCATAGCACTTGGTGAACTGCGAATGGGTCAACTGAAGTATACCTCACCTAGTGGCTTGTAGGTTGCCCCAAGAAAGCTCTGAAAGCTCTTGTGACTAGCAAGAAAATGGTATTGGTTTGATGATTCCCATATCAACCCTGAAGCATGCCTACATGTAAAAGTGTTTCTTTTCACTTGTTGCTGAGATACTTTCTCTCTTCAAACATAATATTTTGAGCATTGTTTTGATTGCTGGACTCTTCACTTGAAAAGGTGCATTAAATGTGGAGTTTATGTGACCTGAAAACATCATCAAGTTATTCATTCAAATCATAAACATATTTGAAACCATCTTCATCTCATCTCTGTCTGAGGTCCCTACTTGGGCATAGGCCATCAACCTGCTTTCTCCAGGCATCTCGGTTCTGGGCGAGTCTCTGGAAACTGTCTTCATGTCTTGCCCATCTGCTTGGCATCTGTTTCTAGATCGTGGCGCCATGTATTCCTGGGCTGTCCTCTCTTCCTCTTTCCTTGAGGGTTCCAGGTTAGGGCTTGCTTTGTTATGTTGGATGCAGGCTTAGGCAGGGTGTGACCTATCCATCTCCAGCGTCTCTGAAGAATATCTACTTCAATGGGCTGCTGTTTTGTTCAAAAAACAAAACAAAACAAAAATATTTGAAACCACTGACTTAATATTTTCAGTAATAATGGTACAGATAATACCTTTGGATAAAACATTTGTTTATTTACTTTGGCACAGACTCTATGAAAGAGCCTTATCAGCAGCTGGTCTAGAGTTTCGGTCTGATAAACTTTGGGACTCTTACATTGCTTGGGAGAACATGAACGGTAACTTGAAGGCAGTCACTGCCATCTATGAGAGATTGATTCGCACACCTACACAATTATACAGTCACCACTGGGACAAGTAAGTCTAGTTTTCTTTTTACAATCCAGTTCTGAATAGTCATCAATAATTTCTTTTGGAACTAAACAAATTTAATTAATTTAAAAAATCCAAATTATGACTATCATTTCTTTTTGTATGCCTTATAATTTTTTTTAGAAATTACTTTAGCATAGTGTACATCTCATTTCTTAGAGCGCTATGTTCCTATCTCTTTCGATGAACAGTGAGGGTAGGGGGTATCTGGAAGAAGATATCCATGCTGTAGTTAGGCACTCAGCAAACACAATTCAGTTTGAGCTGGGATTTGAACTTAAGTCTCTTTGACAGGCAGCTAAGTGTTTTTTGCTACTCAGCCACACATTCCATTGACCATATTTGAATGTAATTTTTAATTTTGTCTAGAGTTGAAGCTTTTAAAAAATGACCATTCTTTAATTAAAAACACAAACATGTGTATTCTAAAACACTCTTCAAGATTTGTGATAGCATGTTTTATTACATACATCATCTCAAAGCATTGCCACTTTTGTTTCTCCTCTTAGCTTCCTACACGTCCACCACCCACATTTGTTTTCATTGCATTGCTAGTCTAGAGATTTGAAAGAACTCATCCATTAATTTCACTTCAACTTGGTGCACATCTTCTAGTTACAAGAGACACATCAACTCACATCACCCCAAAGAAATTCTAGACATTGACACTTTTTTGAAAGTGAGATCAGAGATCCTCAACAAGTCCTCCAACTATCACATTGATGATGAGGATGAGGTGGGGCTTGACGAGGCCTTGCAAGTTGGGGACAGCACAGAGTTGGACGCTCCTCCTGGCATGTTGGCTACAATGGTAAATCACTTAGCACCTACCTGCTTTTTAAAAATGTTGTTCCATTTATGGACTTAATGCAATTTTAAAAAATGTTTATAAATGTTTTTGTCCTTTATGTTTTTATTTCATTGTATAGACTCACAAAGTATATTCTAAATGATCTACTTTATTACAAAAGTGTTGACAAAACTTTCCTATTTTAATTATAGTTTTTAGTTTTGTTTGATTAATTTTTTTCATTTGTTTAACTTAACAATTGTATGTAATGCAATGCGAACAGTTTATATTAAATAATACATCTAAAATAATCAATATCCTTATTTTCATTTCCTATGATTTTGTAGGGAGATGAAAAGGAAGTCAAGAAAATTCGAGTCAAATACATTGAGTCAAGGGAGACAATTTTTAAACAGAATGAAACAGAAGTTAGCAAAAGGTGGACTTTTGAAGAGAATGTATGTTGATCATAGTTAATATCAAATTAATAAGAAGATTTTAATTATTTCTTTTTCATGAGAGTGTTGATTTGAAGTATTAAAATTAGACATGACTTACTGTCTAATTAAAAGAACCAAATGATAAACACATACAGTGCCTAAAACAAATAATTTTCTTTTATTGAGGAATTTTATTATCTCAATAGATTCGACGGCCATACTTTCATGTCAAACCGCTGGAGAGGGGTCAGTTAAAGAACTGGCGAGAATATTTAGATGAAGAAATTAGCCAGGGCAATCACACTAGGATAGTGATTTTGTTTGAGAGATGTATGATAGCCTGTGCTTTGTATGAGGACTTCTGGATGAAGGTTAGTGCTATGGTTTATAACAACATTGGTATTTTTGCTTTGTATGCTTGTACCCTAGACATCTTTACTATTAGTTAAATCTACAGATCTAAGGCTTACCACAGCTAAACCAGCTAAAACATTCTTTTTTTTTTTTTTCAGATAAACAGAAATGAATAATTTTAATTATAAATAGTTGCTGTATTTTCTTGCTAACAAAATATATTTGGATTGACTGTTAAGTTAATTCTTATAATCCCTTTTTTTCAAATTTCTTCCCTTTACTGTCAACTCCCTCTCTACTTTTGTCCAAAAGCCACTTGAGCGTTGCAGTTGTTTTAGTTTTATATGATCATGATATTTTGTACACTAAAATTCCTTTCAGTATGCTAAGTACTTGGAGCAACACAGTTTGGAAGGAGTCCGCTCTGTTTATCAAAGAGCTTGTGATATTCATTTACCAAAGAAACCATACATTCATTTAGCCTGGGCAGCATTTGAAGAAAGGCAAGGTGAGAGAAGGCCATTTTCTAATGAGACCTACTAATACATTGGTGGGGTGGCTGGTTAGTTGTAAGAAAGAGGCCTGGCAAGAAGACTAGTTGGGGATTTTAAGAAAAATTAACTCTATACATTCTGAGAGCAACCTCAATCATATTCAACGACTGTTATCACATATAACAGTATTGAATAATCACATAACTATTAAAATTGAAACAGTTCTATCATATTTATCATCACTCAGCATTGATTGTCTGGGCTGCTCAATGAACAAAATAGACTTTTGAAAATAAATGACTTCAAATTTGTAAATTCAGAAATGTCTTTCTAAATTTAAGAATATAGTTTTGTAAAAGAAAAGCATTCTTTGTTATTTCAAAGCCTGTACATAGTTTTAGAACTTTCATGCACATTTTTATTCTAGATTTTTATTTTCAATGATTGATTTGAAATGTTTATAAATGAGTTTCAGAGCAGTCAATGCTTGGTTTTGTTTGGTATCTGAGTAGAGACCAATTCTTAAGATAAAAAGTCATCTGGTAGAGTAGGAAGTTTAGTCTTAGTAATAGTAAACCAATGTCTTGTTTTATCCACTAGTCTACACTTCACTTCTAAAGGCTGGTCCAATGCTTTACAAAGTAGCCACTCAGGAACCAACTCTTGTAACTTCTCTTTGATGTTCACATAGAAGATACTACTGAGAATGACATTTTGTTGAAGTCCATACAATTTTTTTTTTCCCAGGACCAAAGTCCAGGAACCTTGACTCGATAACCAACCTTTCAACTGTTTAGTCACCACATTGGAGATATCTCTGATATCAGTGAACTTATTGCTCTTTATGTGTAGCTCATTGAAAAAACCATGCTAAGTTATTCATATTTATTTCAGACAACTACCCACTAGCACGTAAGATATTAATGAATATTGAAAACAATGTCCCTGGTTTGGCCATGGTCTGCATGAGGAGAATAAGTCTTGAGCGGCGAAGTAAGAACCATGAAGCAGCTGAAGATTTATTTCAAAGCTATCTAGAAAAGGCAGTCAGCAACAAGACGAAAACCTTCTTCTCTATCAAGTATGCACGCTATCTACAGAAAGTAAGTAGAACTTGTGATCCAATGGTGTTTTTTATATTTTTTTAGAACAAAACATGTTTTTATTTTGTTTGGTCTAAAAGTCTTAAGTATTAGCTACCTCAATTATGAATCGTCAGTAAAAAGGAATTTCCAATTTAATTTGTAATGATCCTGTGAAGTAGATATCAAGTGGTTCATTAAACGATGATTGTAAGGGTGGCAAGTGGTGGACATAAAAACCAACAGCCTTGAACTTTCCCAACAAACTTCATATAACATTAGAGAGAACTAAAATTATGAAATGGAAAATGAAAATCTTGGAATTTAATCTTGAAGTTTATGACCTATTTCTTAAACACTTTAATATATTGCAGAAACATTCAAAAGGTTTGTAATGAACATATTGAAAACATTATTTTTCATGTCTTCAAAATTGAAGATTATTACAACCTGGCCCAAATCTCTTGCATGGGGAGAGGCATAGTTGCAACTTGGAACCATCAAGACATCAGCCCAGAGTGTATACCACACAATCAGGAAGTCTTTCTTCTTCCTCTATACTTTCATAAATACAATTGTATTGTATTGGGCATAATAAATGTTAACATTTTGTTTCTTCTCATTCCCAGGTTATTGGTGACACAGAAAGAGCTAGAAAAGTTTTAAATGATGCATTACAAATGGATAATGTGAGTCAACTTTATAAAATACATTTTCTATTTACTTAAGATTATAGTGTTACTATTATAATTGTGCAACAGGTATGCTTTGTTTTATATGGATATATTTATATGTTTCGACATCAAATACACATATACTGTAGTTGGAAGAGTAACAGACCCTTTCAGGGTCGGACTGGCTCAAAAAACCGGCCCGGGAAATTAGGTCATGGCGGCGGCCCACTTCATCATTAGCTTCATATAATTTTTTTCAATAATTTAATATTACTACTTATTTTTTAATTTAATTTAATTTTTATATATTTTTCTTTAGTTTCTATAATTATTTAATATATATTAAAAATAATAATCAAATTTCAAAGTTCCAAAACACTACTTTAAGTTGTAAGAATGTTTTTATTTATTTCATGTTCAAATTCGTAATTATGTAAAACAATATTAAACAGTTAAATAACGTCTAGTTTTAACAACCTAAACACCAGAAACACTGGAGTCTAAACTTGCAATAGGATAATGTCAAAACAAATTGGTAAGCAGATACAAATTTGAATAAGCAAGACTATGCAAATTAAACTTCTGGAGAACAAAATAATAACAAACAATACATTTTTTGTTAAGATTTGCATTTATTTCTTTGGTAGTTGCCTGGTAATTCTACTGATTCAGACTGTTGAATGTTGTCTGAGACAGAGTCTGATACTTCCATTTCAAAGATCAAATTATAGTCATCTTCAAGAGTTGTTTGAAAATGTTCCCATTTCCTTGCATAATCCAATAATTCAGTTTGAAGCTGATCTTTTGTTATTATTATTATTATTATAGCTTTTATATAGCGCTACTTTCCTGCTTATAGCATGCTCAGAGCGCTTTGGTCCAATCTCATTTGTGGACCAGTGGGGGGAGGGGGTATCTAGGAGTTGGTTTCCCGTGCTGCCTTTGGGCGCTCAGTAAACGGGTGTCGAACCTCGAGCCCCCTTCTAGTTAGCCAAGCAAGCCAAGCTCAAGCCGCACTTAGCCTCTCGACCACGCTTCCCACAACAGTTGTTACAGTATCATCAAATTTTTTGAGCAACCCACTCAGGTGCTGCAGTGCATCACTAGGCATTCTTTTCAGAATTTCTGCAAAATTTCTTGGATCATAACAAGATAAATCAGTGTAAAGACTACAATGCTCAGAGAATCTGTTGTAAACTATTCATTACTTGATCCATAACCAAGTTGTGAACATTTATACGAAATTTATGTTTCGCACTTTCAAGTGGTTGGATGACTATAATTCTCTTTTCTTTCAAAACAGTCTGCACTTCAATGTCGAGCTTTCTTTTTTCTAGTTCACTGTTTGCAAATGTTGAGAAATTTGTAGCTGCTTGAAAAATAGAATCAAAATTTCTATGTATTTTGCTTAATTCATTGAAACTGTTTTGAACCATCTTATAGGCTCGTAGTATATCCATTCCAGTTGTTTGCAATAACATAATGGCGTTGAATGTTCAAATATTTTCAGAAATAATTGTGCCGTTAGAATAAATTCAAAACTTGTCAATCAATCTAACAGAGCTTTTGCTCTGTATCGGACATCATTATTGAATTTGTTTGATGTAGAAATATCATAAAATGTTTGTAGCAAGTCAATGTACAAAAAATCGATAACTTGTGTTTCTTGATTGCCGTGATTGGAATGTTTGTTAAAGAAGTTTCCTAATATTTTAGTAAGAGCTCTGTCTTTTGCTCACCAACGGGTTTCACCAATTACAGATATGTATTTCAATTTGTTAAATTCACGCCAAACACAAAGCGACAACCATAAGTCCCGAAAAAAGTCTGCACCTGTTTTTAAAACCCCAAATAAAGTAACAACTTCAACCGCTTTAAGACATAGACATAACACCATACATCACGTGTACCCAATTCATTAAGGTATATGGGCCGCATAAATAATGTACTATGACCTGAGGGGCCGCAGCAAAAATTCTGTTTTAAAACAGCCTTCTAGTTTTACGTAAATTAGAAATAATACAATATAATACAATAATTAATGGCATACCTGTCCCTTAGCTAAATTTGTAGTACAATTGGCTAATTAAAAATTACTATGATTAATTATTATTTTCTTTGTAAAAATGTAAAATGTTTTACACGTTTCGGATGTTCCTTCAGAGTTGAAAATAGTTACTTCCTAGTCCAAACCTCCCACAGGACGACGGGGGATGGGAGCGGGCAGAGTTTGAACCCGGAACCATCGATAAATCCAAACGACAGTCCAGCGTGCAAACCGCTCGACCAGGCAGCAAACTTTGTCCTGATGCCTGACATCTTTTCTGGGATACCATTTTATTAATGTCAGGTTGAAGTTTGTTTGCCACTGACGCTTTCATCAAGATGCAAATTTTGATCAGATAATCTCGAACGGTGAGGTGTTTTGATAGCTTTTATTATGGAAAAGAACTGTTCACAGAGACCAGTGCATGCAAAAATAGCTAGAATAATAGCTGCAAATTCCCGCAATTTAACGAACCGTTCAGGGTAAATGACTGTAAAATTTTGGCACAGCCATTTCAATATTCTTCGATTTCAATTAAGAACCTGACTTCTATTCTATAAGCTCTAGTTGCACATTTCCAGCAGCATTTTCAAAATCAAATTAGATCGCGTGATCGAGAGGCTAGGTGCCCTTTAACTTGGCTTGGCTACCTAGAAGGAGGGTCGAGGCTCGACAACGAACTCGGGTAGAGCACCTAAAGGCAGCACGGAAAACCTACTCGTAGATGCCCCTCCCCCCACATACATAGAACAGAACTCGAGTAGTTCCTGGTATATGTGATAATTCCTGTTAAAGGCCCTTATGAATATAGCCAACTGGGCTACAGTTGACTCATAGAGACCTAATGAAATAATTCAAAATCAGCTTTGTCGTTCTTTAATTGATCAAGCAAGCTGACTGACATTTCATTTATTCTATCTGCAACAGTGTCACAAGTTAACGCTCTTTCTTTGAATGCTTTCTCCTTTTTTTCTGAATAAATGACTTCGGCTTTAACGAAACACTCCTTCATAAAATCACATTTATTAAATGATTTGCAATGTCTTGCAATGAAGTTTGACAAAATGTAGCTTGCTTTCACTGCAGACTCACCCTCGTTGTTCAGTTTAACAAACACTATTTTTCCATTCAAGTAGCTTGTCATCTCTTGTTTTCCAGCGTAATAGATTAACATTATTTGTATAATTTTTTTAGGTGGCCAAGTGGGCTGCTTGCAAGGTAGTCGCGGGCCGCATGCGGCCCCCGAACACCCAGTTTAACATGCCTGCCATACGTGAGTCTGGCCTGGAGAGACTGTATTTGACCAGGCTCGTAATGTGAAGTAATGATTGTTCTGTTTCAGTTTGGTTATTTTCAATACAAACTATTATTTGAAGCTATCATATAATCAACGGTAATTTCACTTAAAATAAAAAATATAATAACTTTCTTTTGGCAGTTGGCAGCCGCCGGCCCACCGGGAATTTCCCGGTGTCCCGGCGGGCCAGTCCAAGCCTGGACCCTTTGTTACATCTGAAAATGTCATCATCTAGATTTCACTTATTACCATACATTTTTACAAAAGTCTGATTTCAATTGTCAATGAGAACAACAAAACCAGCAAACCTCTGAACATTAATGGCTTTGAAATAAAGATTTGGATGAAAATAAAATTGGATTGTCTGGCCAACCTCCACTGTGATAGCTAGGCATGAGGGCAATGAAAAATAATAGCAAACTATAGTGTAATTAAACACAGCTGGGATTTAAGAATCTAGTTTGAATAACTGAAAAAAATCAACAACAACATGACTTTTTATTCTAAGATTATTTTTGTATGATAAAATCCAAATATTTGTTTCATAGTTCTGTTTCCTTTTATTTTTGTTTCATCAGGCCAACGAGAAAGTATTTCTTCAGTTACTTGATGTAGAGTACCAGTCTCAACCTATTGTTGAAGACAGAGTTATGGAAACCTTCAGTAGGCTCCTAAAGAGTGATGTGTCCTTAGACTTTAAAGTGAAAGTTTCACAAAGAAGAATGGAGTTTCTAGAGGACTTTGGCACTTGCATACAAAAGTAATTGTTTTTCAATAACATTTTGTTAGTAATAATTTTGGGTGTGTGTTTATGAAATTATTACAGTAGCACTAAATCTTGAAAGAAGCTGGACATTGAAGGACAGACTGTTGTCTCAAGCATGACATTTTTTTTTAAAGACAAGTGTGAAACTGCTTAGCGTAATTAATATTCAAATAGTTACATTCTTGTTTGCAAATAATGTCATTGTTATCATTTAATCACATTAAAATCCTGAGCTTAATTATAAGTAACATTTTATTTATTTAACAGGATATCTGAAGCCTATGATGAACATCAAAAACTGGTTAAAGATGCCAATGCTAAAAAGAAAAGACCAGATAAGGAAATAATGTATGTTTTTTTTTTCTTAACTTATATGAACTAAATTTAATGCATCCTCTGTTTGGGACCCCTCAACTCAAGAAAACATTAAGAAACTGGAACAGACACAAAATAGAGCAGTGAGATTCATAACAAACGAATATTCACATTTCACTAGAGTAACACCTTTAGTAAAATCACTAAATTTAGAAAGCCTTCAGGATAGAAGACTTAAGAGTAAAGTAGCAATTATACACAAAACACTGAACCATAATCTCCAAATACAAAAACAAAACTTAATGAAATACTCAGAAAGACACAAAGATAAAGGCACATTCCTCGTCCCATATGCTAGGACAAATCTGTACAAATGCTCTTTCTTCCCTAGTGCCATTAGAGCATGGAATGGTTTGCCTGAGCTAGCCAGGAAAACCAGTGACTTGGCAGAATTTAAGTCACTGGTAAATATGCATGACTGAATGCATGACGCGTAGGACGTAATCATCTTCTTTTTTGAAGTAACGTCTGTATTATATAAGATAAGATAAATTTTAAAAAAAAAAAGGTGAAGAGGGGAGGTGTGTGTTATGTTACACAAACATAAAGCAGCCCCTGCAGGGCAGCTGTACTCTGATTTTCCTAATATCAATCTCTGTATAACCACATTCACAACAATGACTTGGAATAAACAAATATCTGATTTTTTTGGAGAAAATGATTATTTTTAAACTGAACGTTTTCCTCTTGCTTAAAAAATGTTTTTTTTTCTTCTAGTGACAATCAGACAAAAGACCTGATTTTAACAAAAGTTTTTTTTTTTATTTTGGCTTATACAATATACACACTAGATTTTAAAGCACAGGTTTGAGAAGACCCTTTTTTGAACAAATGAAGGAAATGGGTTTTAGTTGTTTGTTTTTTTATTTACATGACAGCACTAACCTAACTGTAGATTTTTTTTTTAATAAGCGACCCTAGAAACAATGTTGGTTATAAATCAGCGGACATTTAATATGGGACAAATGAAGATATAAATATTAGATAATTTATTTATCTATACGAAGGAATTATTACCATCTTTTTTTTATTACCAATATAGTATAACAAAAATGAAAAAAAAAAAAAGACACATCTTTAATATTGTTACTCATTTGTTAAAATCAAAATCAGGAAACTGATAGATTTGAATTTTGAAATTCAAACAAGACACCTGTGGCAATGAGAAACCCATCTTCTTTTAAAAAGTAGCCCTAAATTAAACCTATTATTTATGCAATATTGTATTTTACTGGCTATAAATGTAAAAAAATAATTACAGTTTGCATCACTTTTATAAGTATATCATTGGACATTGTTGTTGTTTTTGAAAGAAATGAATGAAACGGTTATTTTTTTAATTTTTGAAATCCTAATATTGCAATTGTGAATATTTGTTCTGTATTAAATCATTTTTTATTGCAGTGTAGAAACAATTGTATTTAATGTATTACAGTGTTGATGATTTTTAATGTATTAAATCTTTCTACTGCAGTGTTGAAGATTGCTAATGTATTAAATCTCTCTACTGCAGTGTTGAAGAGCCTCCAGACAAAAAAGTCAAAATCGATGTCTGCGGCCCAGTGTCTATACCACCTGCTCCTGTTGATCACAACATACCCCCACTACCACCTGTTGGTCCTCCACCACCTGACCCACACTATGGGTATGCACCCTGGCCTAGTGCTGCTTATGGTGCTCCAATGGCAAGTGCTTGATAATTTAATAGTCTTTCTTTTTTTGTTAGTGGTACATGTCACGATGGGTTTGTTTAAATCAGACAATGCACTTTCATAGATTTTAGTTAACTTTCTAATGCTTCAATTTTGTTCTACCTTTCTCTTCAAAACAATTACTCAAACATTATCGTGATGCTGGAGATACTACTTTAAAATATAAACTCAAACTGAAATATTTTTCAAATAAATACAAAACTTTTATTCTACTTTGAATCTGTGATGATAAACGCACTTCATAAATGTACACCACCATTCAATTCCAATACATTTACTGAGACCCCAAAATAGTTCCTGCCTCCCTTTAGATATAGGTGAGTGTATTTTAATAAGCAACTTAAAGGGTAGTAAGTAAGTAAAAGTAAAGTGTCCCCTTCAGACCTTGCGATCTATGGGGCAGATGATGTTAAGATCATCTGTTTCTTTGGCCAACGGTTAACAAGCAGGGTGTTATGTGGCCAGCACAACGACCAACCGCCTTTACTTTCCCCAAATAAAGTCAGGTACCCATTAGAGTTGGGTGGACTCAGGGGCGCCCTAAAAATCCCGAAATTCAAAATCCCAGTCTTCACCGGGATTCGAACCCAGGACCTCAGGTTCGGAAGCCAAGCGCTTAACCATTCGACCACCACGCCCCCGAAACATAAAGGGTAATACACATTCATGATAAAGCATACTATGCAGTGGTCAGTGTGTTATCTATTGATGCATTAATTTGAATAGATGTTAATTATTTTGTAAGGGCTTACCAAAGTCCACCCTGCTGGTAATGCATAAACTTGTGGTTATATATTTTTGTTTCTCACTTAGCTTCAAATGATGGCAGAGCCCTCAGGGTTCCTGGGACCTTTTGCTCATTTATTATTTTGAAAGTCTTTCCAATTGTCAACTAATAAGTATTGTTATCAGGCTTTTAATTTTCACTACAAATTTTTGTGTTTCTGCAAATGTATATATGGAATGTATAAAGATAATTACAAAATCAAAACATTTTTCTATTGACGTGTAATCTTTAAAACTTTCTACACATGGGAGAGTGTTACACCTACTTAAAACTTAAACCTCAATTACTGTTACACCTACTTAAAACCTAAACCTCAATTACTGTTACACCTACTTAAAACCTAAATGTAACTTACTGTTACACTAACTGAACTTCACCTATTTACTAATCCCACAAGTTCTCAAAAAAGATATCAATAAAAAAGGTTAAAAAATTCATTGTTAATACTTTATGTTAATACATTCCTCCTTGTCAGTGACTGTGCTATGAGATTCCTTAAATGGTTGATTGATAAGACCAAAGTGTCAGTGTAACAATAAACAAAAAAAATTCTGCTTCAATGTCTAAAGAAAGTGTTTTTATGATTTCTCAGCAGCCTAACGCTTACCCAGGATACCCTTACCCTGCTTACCCCTCTGGCTACAACTACTATGGATATTAAATCAATTAGGCAACCAACATAGTGGCTCGTCATGTGATTGAAAGATATGATCTGCGAGGAAGGGACAGCTCACAACTATATGAAACTTTAAGAGCGGCAGTGACACCAAGATTCCAGTCCTCTGTGCTCAATTTGTTGGCTATTTGAGCTCTTCTCAGCCCTCAAGAATTCATCTTATTCTTTCTATTGTAATGTTCTATTTCAGGTCAACCTTTATATCAAGATTTTTTTTTCTTTAAAGTATTATTATAACTATACTAAGATTTTTTTTTCTTTGTGTTACTTGACTGTTCTATCAAACAAATTTCATGATAAATTACTTTCAAATCTACCTAATTAAACATGCAGTGGGCTGTTTGAAACCAAATTATTATTGTGCTGAGCCTATTAAGTAGGCTATTGATTACTTACAGAAAGTGAGGACCTTAAATTCATGTTTGTTTTATTAACTTTTGGCCTCTTTTCCTTTTAAGCAGTAAATCTGATTTCTCTAAAATTTGATAAATATAGCTTGATAAGCTATTTGATCTTTCAGTACTATTTTTTTTTGGTTTTATTATTTAATAGTACATGCTCCTAAACAAAACTGGTTATTTATTGATTTACTTGACACAATTTTTAATTTATACAGAAAGGATACACAGATAAAAAGACTATAACCTTTTTTCCCCAACTTGTTTATGTTTTTGACATACCAGGTAATCCATGTCTGTCATGGGGTAAAGGGTGAAAATATTGATGAGCTCTTAGGTTATAGTTTATGGTTATGGGGTTATCAAGCACCTCTCACAAATAAACTGTACAATGGGCTTGAAAATATGTTCTCTGAAATTTAATGACATAATGGAAATGATTTTTTCCCTAATTTTTTTTTTTCAAGACTTGAATACATTTGAGCTGACTTATTGAATGGTATAGCGATGAAAAGAGAGGAAGCTATTTCTTTAGACTTGCTCACTTTAGAGACCAGAAATGTTGAATTGTATATGTTTCTATTCATATTTATTTATACATTTATTTCTGTTTTAAATCAATAATAAATGTTACAATTGACAATTCTGTTGTTGTTTTTTATTTATGTGGTATGTCAAGAGGCTTCAAGCTTGTCACACAGATGTAATATTTATATCTAAGTAATACATTTGTTAATGAAAAGTTATAACAGTGCTAGAGGATAAGTTAATATTTTGGTATAATTTGTTTTCCAGCCCGAGATTAAAGAGGAATGCATTACTTCCTGTGGCTATACATTGATGTACTATCTGTGGTTACCACTAGCTGACAGGGATACTCTCTTTTTAGTCAACACTTTAAATCCTAGGGGATATTCATTTTTACAATTATCACTACAAGACTAAGTTTTAGAAGAGAGCTAACTACACCCCAATCTCTTCTGCCTTTGGTCTACCTCAGTCTAACTTAAACTGCTTTCTTATTAACACTGTTATTGATCTATCTTTTGTCTAAATGGCTGGTCATCTTCAGAGCAGCTCATTGGAGAATAATAGTTCACTTTCTGGACTTGTCTGATTTCTAAAAACTCTAAAATATCAAATCCTGGTAGCTACATCTAATGTATTGTTCTTTACTTCTCCCATGTCACATGGTAGTGTTCTAAGGCCTCACTGATTTCATTATTTGAATCTGAAAATGGTCTAGATCTATAGATCTTTAATTAATGAACAAAAAGTTACAAAGAATAATTAAGTAATTAATATAATTGTTTAGGTAGATCTACTAGATTTAGAATGCCTAGATCTCATTTCTCAACATTGTTGTCTTTGTAAAGGCCATGACCATTCGACAGATAGGGAACAATACCATTATTTCTGAATCTCTAACTATTATAATGATAATGAAAAAAAAAAAATTCAAGTTAAGAATTGAACTATTGCAAGATTATCCTGTCTTATGGTAGCAATTGGCTTTTTGTTCAGTTCATATTCAGTAAATAAATTGCCATATTAATAACATTCTTTTTATTTATACAATTAAGTTGAACCTGACATTCTTTACTTCAACTTCACAAACAAAAACAATCCAAACCAAAACTACTGAACGAAAAAAAAATCTAAAAAAGGAAAATGATTGCATTAAATCTGTATTTCAATATGTACAAATCAATAAATAATACATTTTACACTACTACATTAAGGATGATTCCTAAATAAGCTAGCCATACACTTTACTCTACTTTCTTGATTACGCCATACATCTCTTTCAGATAGGGTGTACTTTCAAATTTTTCTCGGATGCTGCCTTTAATAAAATCTTCCTCCTCGCTAGTAAAACCTAACAATGCACGGACAAGTTTCCTTTCTCCAGTTGATTGTGAGTGATCTGGCCGTAGTTGGTCATCTTTTAAGCCTAATACAAGCAGGTTTGGTATTCTATCTTCCAATAAAAGACACATCAGGCCAATACGTTTGACTCTTTCCAAATTAGATACTCGTAGACATTGAAGATTGCTGGGAAAAAATGACAATGCATTTAATGAAAGGTTTTGCTCAAACTGCAAGCACAGTTTCATTTTTTTTATGAGACAATACAATTTATTATAAATCTTATAAAAGTTATTATATGTATTAAAAACGTGTTAAAAGTGGAAAAATTCTGGATGTTTATCAAAAGGAAACAATATTCAAGATTTCAAGTTTTAAACAATTAAACAAAAGAAATAATTTCATGCATTTGGGCTGGTTCATATCAATGCTGGGAGTGTGGTTACAGAGACAAAGAATTAAAAAAATCAAAATATGGTCTAGGGAAGTTAAAAAATGAAAAAAAAAAAAAACAAAAAGGTGTATCTTATCGTATTGATTACAGGTGTGTATAAAAATGTTTATAAAAAAATGAGTTAGTTTATACTTGTAAAAAAAACAAACTCAAAAGATTACATTTTTAACTTTTTTAAAGCCATAATATAATATTAATCATGGGAGTCATGGGATATCAGGTTTCTGTGAAGAATCTTTTTTGATTATAGTCACACATTAGCTACCTCCACTTTCAGAACACCCTCAAGGATATGCAGCCCTGAATAATTTTAAACTAGGAAAACAGTCTTCAGTCTCAGATAAACAGCGACAGTTAGTCAAACTTATTTAGTTTTCATTGTACATAAAATTGTTATTTTCAGGCAGTCCCAGACATTTAGTTGAATTCATCTATCAAATATTTGCAGAACTATTACATTGGCTAACAAAAGTACAGAAGATGAGAAGCTAATTTTTAGTCAATGGATAATAAGGAAATTTAGCATAGTTTTTGCAATTACAGGACAGGATAATAATAATAATAAAGGAACTACAACAAATTTTGTTTCTCTTTAATGAAACTCAGCCCTGGCCGTGCCAGAGATTGAATATTCATTCATTTCTACAATAATAATCTTTATTATCAGTGAGGAAATTTGTGCATTACAAAAAACAGTACAAGATTAGAGCAAATTTACTAATGCCATTCTTATAAACTGTTGCCCAAAGTCTAACAAAATAATTTAATAATGTCACATTGTATACCTAATTATTCCATTATAAAAAACTTGTATAACTACATAGTTGTTTTTTTTTTGCAAAATGTCAATATTATCCTTTGGTTCTCAACTCCCACCATACTGCCCACCATAAAACCATCTAGCTGCCAAGGCTAAAAAAAATTAACTTTTCTCAGTTCAAGGTACTTTGACTTCTACATGATTATGTTCTTACCTGAAGTGGTGCAAGCAACTCAGACCATTATCTGTAATCTCTGGGCAGTTGTTGATGTCTAAAAACTCTAAGGTGTCTTTTAAGGGATGCAGCTTGGCTAGGAACCAGTCATCTAGGTAAGGGCAGTTGTGCATCCTGATGTAGCGTAAGTGTGACAAATGAGCTGCGAGGGATAATGTCATACCATGACGCAGTGCAATTATCAGAATGGGATGCATACTGAAATCTATTTGATGTACATTTTAAACAACAGTCGTGAACCTTAAGCCCTCAAAGCCATGTTCAAGTAAATATAGCTTCGTCTTTCAATCATTTGTGTATAAGAAGGGTGTGTTTCCACAACAAGATTGGAATATGATAGAAGGCATCATAGTTTTTGCTATGGAATTCATCAATTTAAAGCTCATGTTATTGGAATGCTAGAACATTCCATGATCACCCAGGGTGCCTTTTGACTTGTTACACTTGTAGTAAATAACTTGTAACAGGGTGATGAGAGAACAAGATTGTAGGCAAAACATAACTTATTGATGTTTCAGTTGATTTAGAAGTATGCATCAGACTAACTAATTGTAGTTTTGAATGTTTTAAAATAAACTTTCAACTAGCTCTAAAGACCAGTACCTAAGTTTTCAGCTGAGACATGGGTAAATTTGGTATTACTGAGATCCACAGCTTCAAGGTACATGTTGTCTATACATGTGTTGGGTAATGGAACTTGTCCCTCCTTACTTTTAACAAGCCAGGTTTCACGGCCAACAAATTTGACAGCTCCTCCACGATGAACAATGAAATGAGCAGCTGCAAGGTCATGGCCAAGAACTTTGACTCTATCTTCACGATATCTTGAAGACAAAAATGTAGAAAGTAATGATTTGAACAAGAAAATTGCATGAAATGTGAAAATAGCTCATAAAAAAAAAAAAAGAATACATTTCTTGATTTATAAGTTAAATTTTCCTTACATTGTGAACACTACCCTTATAAGTGTAATAAAAGCCTTTTTCTTAGTACAGTTGTAAAAATGTATTCATATAAATTTAGTTATTACTTTTGAATTTACACAAAGTTATGAAATACATTTTCATTTTGGTACTGGCAAAGAGTTAAATCAATAGACTTTTGAACTGAATGGACACAAGTTTGGATGATGCTGAAGATTGGAATATATTGTATTTTTAGGATGTCCCTGAGTCCGCCCATTTCTGATGGGTACCTGACATTAGTTGGGGAAAGTAACTACACACTTGGACATTGTGCTGTTCACATGACTTCTTAATTATTAGTTAATCTTAGAAACAGAAGAGCTTTACTATCTGCTCCATGCAAGGTCTGAAAGGGGAAATATAGAAATAACTGCTTTTTATTTTAGTATGATCTTAGCAATATTCTTTTGAATTTGATAAAATGGCCCATTTTGTAGCTAGAAGCCAAACAATCATGGTTGGTGAGAATTTTATTTTCAAATAAATGATTTTGGTACAAATTAATTTGTTTAGGTTTCATTTTAAAATACAAACTAAAACTCATATTTTCTTTTGCAGACTTCCATGCACTATCATCACAAATTAGGATATTTTAGACTTTATTGAAAATGTCTAAATGAGCGAACAATTCTAATCTAATCACAAAAAAAAAAAAAAAAAAAAACATTTATGTCTGATAAGTAGAATACATTACTTATGATCTTCACGTAGCAGCTGGCGTACTTTAATTTCATGCTGTAAAAATAGTTCAGTGTGGTCATCAATAATGTAGTCTTTATACAACCAAGACGTTAACTCAGTAGGCATGGTCTCAAATAATCCTCTTCTCCTGGAGTCTTTCATACTGTCAAAGTATTCTTTCTCTGTATTCCTTACTGGGTTGGGTACAGGATTTTCCCTTAGGAGCTTTTGAATCAACTTCTCATTCTCATCCTCTGTTACTTCTGTCAGTTCATTGTTTGGTGATTTTTTTTCTTGCTCACTGGATTTGGAGTAACTTCTACAAGAAAACTTTTTTAGACTTCTAGATAAATGACGTAATTTGAAGAAATTCCTTGTCTGAAAAAAAAAGTAGATCTGTATATAATATATCATTATTAGGAGATACTTGTATTCAATACTTTCAACCTCCTGACCAAATCATCAAACATTTGAGTGAGACTAGTGTGAATTTATATTTTGTTTTGATAGCTACCTGTTGTTATGGCATGATTAGAAATTAATTATTTGTTTCAGAAACGGGGGAAGTTTTGACTCAGTGACAATGACGTGACTATTAAAAACAAGAATACGTTTTTCTTAGATAGAACGAGATATTAGTCGATGTAAACAGTCTACTTCCAGGACGCATTAGAGATAGGAAGCCTTTTATAAATATAGAGTGAGCGGACATTTGATGGTGCCCTTCATTGCTATTAAACTTGTTCGACATTCAGTATAAGCTTTAACTAACTTCTATTAATTGTTCAGCCTTTTGCCTGTGTTATTGGATTACATGATTTGATATACATTGTCATTGAGTGTTACCTCCATTTCGTTTATTTGAATTAGACACAGCGAAAGCGCCTAACGCTGAGGCTGAGTCACACTGTGTAATATATTTTTTAAAATGCACAAATTGTAAGATACATTTCCTCATGGATAATAAAGATTATATATATAATTATTTTAATATTTAGCTCCATGAAAATGAAAGTGTTTGAATCATAATTTATCATTTCTAAATTTTCTTCCAGAAATCCAGGATAAAAAAAAACAACCAATCCATGGCCATGCCAATCGTCATCATCAAATTATGATGCAGATTATGCATTTGATTTGTGATTTGTCAATTGAAAATAATAATATTTTAATATAGATCTAGGATAGATGAAATAGATCTATAATATATTATAAATTTAATAATATTATTATATTTATAATTATTAAATTATAATAAATTTATTTTTTTCAATTTTTTATTTTTGATTGCATGATTTGACTATAAAATAATAATAATAATAGGCTTGTCTTCGAGTCCGAAGATTAATGAGGAATACAATGTTTCCCGTGGCTGTGCAGTCCCAGCTGTGACCTACATATTTTGCCACATCCAGGGCAAGCAAAACCATTGTCCGCAGGTGGTCGGTTTAGATTTTCTTTTCGTCGTCTGCGTTTGTCCTCGGCGGCAGATTTTCTTTTGGTCTCAAATGTGTATCCCGCGGCCTTTGTGAGTGACCTCCAGCTGTCCAGTCAAGCATAATTTTTCCCTGGCTTTTACAACCGAAATAACTCTGCGGACTTTTCACAGCTGTATGCGAAATATTTTCGCTAAATCTACAGTAGATTTAAACTCTTGAACTAAGTCACTAAAATTCGCGGACTTTTCGCGGCTGTGTGCGAATTATCACTTGACTATAAAATAATAATTTACTATAGATCTAGATCTCTAATTATCATAATTATGACTGGGTTGTGTAAAATGTATAGATAAATATCTAGATTAGATCTACTAGACGAGTGGAAAAATATCTTTGAAAATATCTTTACTTACAATCTGTTTACAATATTCTGCCATCTTCTAGATATCTAGAGTAGATATAGAGAATCTAGATCTATAGGTCTATTTATAGATCTAGATCTAAAAGTCAAGAAGTTTTCGGACTTTTTATAAAAAGAATGTCAGAGTTAAAAAGTTAAGTTGCTGCCTATCTAACCAAACTACTAACTAGAGATCTAGTCGAAGAGTCTAGAACTTAGCTGACTAAATCTAGATTAGTAAATTTTAATATTAAAGCATTATAAAATTCTTTTACTGGTGTTTTGTCAAAATTTCTTCTTCTTTTTTAAAATAATTATTTTATGTATGTATAATATTCTTTTTTTTTTTAGAGTTGGCAACAAAAGCAACTCAACTTTCGATTCGATCTAGATAGACAAGGTTGTTTTTCACTTCTAAAGTGAAAGTAAAGTTGGCTAAAGTTTGAAGTTATTTAAATTTAATCAGAGCGAATAATACTGTACACTGTTTAAACAGTAAGTTAGAATAGATCGAGTTAGATCACAGAAAAACTGACAAACTAAACAAGGTCCACTAGTTATAGTTACAAAATCAAAATATGATAAAAATGCAAAGAAAATTAGAGATTTTATTTCGATTTCGAAGACACGGATCATATGCCCCTTCTCATAATTATTATGGGCATAATTATCACTATCATGGGTATGTTACTAGATCTAGATCTACTACACATTATGATTCTATGAATTTAATGTACTCATACCCATGGTATCAACAGCTTCAGCTCTACCAGGTAAGATAAATTATTAAATTTCTAAAACAATCCAATCTATACTGTATACTCTATAGTAGAGTCTTATATATGGCACAGCTCATCCGATTCTCTTTCAGTAAACAGGTCGCTTTATTTGTTTATAATTCATTTGTTTTTATGTTTGGAGCTAAAAACGAAATTTTGGGACTGTGCGTGTCCAATTTTAGATAATCTCCTGTATTTTTGTTCCGCTTTTCCAAAGCAGAAGGCAGGTTTTGAGATTCTCGGAAACCATGTGTGTAAAGCTATTGTTTTAACCTCCCCGGCATTTCATACCCATATAAGGGATGAAGGCTATATAAAGGCTATATTATGAGCCTGTTTGATCGTAGGCTGATGGATATATCAAAATAAGCTTCCAAACATCTTTAGAAAGACATTCCAATCACATTTATACTGTTAGCTGTTAAATAAAATTTTATAAAGGGGGTGTTTCATCAATAATAATGAATTTAACACATTCTCCTATAGTGCACAAGGTAAAATCGTAGTACAGGGTTCGTAGCGCTCCTAAAAACTCCTAAAATCTCCTAAAAAATGAAAAGTCTCCTAAAATCCTAAAATTCTCCTAAAAATTGCCATAATCCTCCTAAAATTTTGTCCTCTCTCCCAAAATTTTTACCCAATATTTTTTTTAAACATAATTTTGCTTATTTCTTGCTAAAAATGGGGGGACAAAAACAAGCGTAACTAGGCATTCTGATCGCATGACGTTAGGGGGTGGCTGTGTTAATGAACTGACCAGTGACGCGTCTACACCGCCTTTCACCCACTGGTGAAGCGTGACCTCGTGATTGACGATGGCCTTGGCTCAAGCAAGCATTTCACCCTCCCTCACCTAAATCTTCTTGTAAGAGTTCACGTAGAAAGTCTGTAGATAGATCTAGTTGGCCTTGAATTTTAGTAAATTTATTGATCTTGATACATCTAATCTAGTCTAATGTCTAGATTACTCTAAAAAAACGCTAGTTTCTAGATTTACTCCAGATCCCTACATTTAGAATCTAGTGAAGATAATTCGCACACAGCCGTGAAAAGTCCGCGAATTTTAGTGACTTAGGTCTAGACTACAGGATCTACTGTATATTCAGTGAAGATAAATAGCACATCGCCTGAAAAGTCCGCGAATTTAGTGACTTAGATCTACAGTTTAGATTTACAGTATATTCAGTGATAATTCGCACACAGCCGCGAAAAGTCCGCGAATTTTAGTGACTTAGTTCAAGAGTTTAAATCTACTGTAGATTTAGCGAAAATATTTCGCATACAGCTGTGAAAAGTCCGCAGAGTTATTTCGGTTGTAAAAGCCAGGGAAAAATTATGCTTGAAAAAACAAAACACTAATAGGTCTAATACCCCCCCCCCATCCAAAAGCCATTATTTAGTAAGCAAATGTCAACTAAACATACAAATGGCCTGTATATTACAGGCCCTGTTTATGAGGGGGATTTAAGCACAATTAATAAACAAGATAAAACATTATTACCTTAAATGCACACCATAACTCTATAGCATCTATAAGATAAACAACTAAAAATGTACATTTTCAACACAGATAAGGCATTAAGGCATCTCTAAGTATTTTTTTTTTATAAAAAAAAATGTAATAGCAACCATTCTTTACTAATGTTCTTTACCTTTGTTCTTTACTAATTGTTTAGAAAAAAAATGGTTGTTTTAGGTTTCTGGATGACAGTCAAGTTGTTACTTGATTAAAAAATAACTTTCATTGCATTTTCTGTGGACATACCACACCAGATGACATTGTTTCTGTTCTGGGTGGGATGTTGGCAAGATATTTTTTTTTTTCACAATCAAGTAACAATAATTGATTGGATAAATGCATAGTTTTGTTTATGTTCTGCAATGTATCAGACAAATGGGCGGGACACACACACGCATATAGGGCATATATATATATATATATATATATATATATATATATATATATATATACATATATACACCGGTATACATCATACATTTTATCCTTAAAAAAACTCCTAAAATCTACTAAAATTTTGTCATGGAAAAGTGCTACTAACCCTGGTAGTAAGAAATATTATTGGAATTAATAAATCTATGATTTTTTCAATGAATAAACATGACCTAGATCAAGATATCTAGAATATAATATATAATTTACGAATGAAAGAAAAAGTGAGGGCTGCTAATTTGAAGCCAGAGACCATGCCCACTGCAGGGGATCACCTCAGGTGAGCTGGCGGTGAGGAGAGGTATACACTAAGCATGTAGTGTCACAACCTATCAAACAGGCAGTGGGAGGAAGGGGGAGAGAGTCATGAAAAGAATTATAAGCATCTATGGGAGGGATTCGAGGGGAAAATATAAAATATGTTTATTAAATTATAATAATTAATGTCTAGATCTATAATCCATAGATATTTATTTCTGTCTGTTGCTACACTTAGGTTACATAGGTAGGCCTATATAAATAAATAAACTATAAACAATATAATATATAAAATCTATCTATATTAGTCTATATCTATCGATCTATATATATATATATATATATATATAATATATATATATATATATATATATATAGAGAGAGAGAGAGAGAGAGAGGTAATATGAGGAAAAAGACTATAAATACATATTGCATAAGTGAATCTACTTATTTTAATACAATCTAAATAATTTTTAATTAACAAAGATATAATTTATTAGCAATTACATAGTGGTGTTTTCTGACGGTGCTTGGTGTGCACTAAAGGAGAAAGCACAAAAACTGCGTTCCATATAAGAGCATGGAGTGACCTACTTTATTTTAAAATAAAATCTTGACTATGAGTGGTAATTCAAAGAAACACAGCTATTTTTATAGTCCTTTAGTTGCAGAATAAGAATCTGCTTTCAGTTTTTTTGTAAGCTAAACCTTCACCAAAAAAAATAATAAAATAAATATTTGACCTAGTTCCCAAAGTCGTTGTGCCATATATAAGACTCTACTATAAATGCAGATCTATATATAATATAGATTTATATAATCTAGATCTATATATTATTAATTAGTAGATTCTTATATGTGGCACAGCTCATCTGATTCTCCTTCAGTAAACAAAGTCACTTTTTTTGTTTATAACTCATTTGTTTTTGTTTGGACTTGGAGCTAAAAATGATGTTTCGGAACTGCACACATGTAGTTTATAAGATAAAGAGGAAGGCCAGGACAAATGTAAACAAATCTTTTTTTTTAGTGATTTTTAGAACCTAAACTCCAGCACTGGCCTAAAATCCTAACGAATGAAATCAAGGAGGAAGCTTCTTGTAGGAAAAATGTTGTTATTGATAAACTACAAAATTTTAAGAACTTTAGAAAGAATCTATGTCATTCTGTGCATTGTTTTGCTATTTACACATTTTTTTTTCAATCAGGGGACACCAATCCATAAGGCTCAAAATTTAAAGCTCGGACTAACTGCACCAAGACACTCGAAGCCTTTGTTGGAACTGTGTCATCAACATTTCTATTTATCTTGTCGATCTTTCTGGGGAGTAACTATTGCTTTTAATCAGTGAGTTTTTCTTTTTTAAATTAAGATTTTTCCTTTGAGGAAAAAAAAAGATCTAGAGTTCCAAAGTAAAACAGAATGGAAGTTGTGACTGTTTCTACAGTTTATGTGGCTAGAACTGTGACCAACTGCAATCTAACTGTTAACTGCAATCATTTAAGTCAGTGGTTGTCAGGTACTATCAGAGGTAGGTTTTTTTAGGAATGATAGAAAATACTGGATTGAGAATTCCTACCTCATCAAGATTGAAGCCCAAGAACTTTAATTGTGCAGCTACTAATCAACTCCATAAGCTGTCATGCCCTGTTAAACTATAGGCCCAACTCTAATGGGTACCTGACATTAGTTGGGAAAAGGAAAAGCAGTTGGTCATTGTGCTAGCCACACGACATCTTCATTAACCATCAGCCATAGAAACAGTTGACCTTTACATCATCTGCCTAATAGATAGCATGGTCTGAAAAAGGATACTTTTACTATAATAATTCTTCATGTACATTTACATATTCAAAATACTATCCAAATGTTGATATCAATATACATACCTAGTATGTCATTACTTTTTCTAAATGTAGATCACATCAGTTAAAAAAAACCATTAATTACAGTTGACCCATGATAATCCAGCATGTTTAATGTGGCTCTCTCAGTAATCCAACTCAGCGACAATGACATGCAAGTCTCTCCTCTTCTCATGTGCTTCTTGTTAAGTGTTGATATTTTCTTTATTGTCTTCCTGTGATTACTATCAGACAGTTTACCTGTAATTTTTGTGTTGAAGGTTTTGTTACGTCTTGTATGATCTAGAGCAAAGTTGGCCAACATAAACATAAGACATTCTCTCTTCCTGGCTAAATTCTTTGTAGAACCTGTACATCTAACCTTTAATAATCCAATGTTTTTAATAATCTGACATCATCCCTGTCTTGTAACCATTCGGTTATCAAGGGTCAACTGTACAAAATTTAAATGCAGTAGCATCTATTTATAATGTTTATTTTTTTCATTAGAGTAGATGAAGAGCGTGTTAAATTGGCTGGACCTGACCGGGCAGCTGCAGAATGGGTCCTTAGAAATGAAGGCTCTATCAAATGGACAACATCTCCTGCATATCTCAATGACTATAACATGCTCCCTCGATCAGATTTTGATGAATACAAATTGGAAGAAATTGATTTGTCTAATACAAAAGTTATTGACCTTGGATTTGAACACCTAAGTATGTTTTGTGATCTGTTCTTCTTGATGTTTATTATTCATTAGAACATAACCAAAGGATAAATTGTAACTTAAATTAATTATTTTATAAATAGTGTGGCTTTAAGTTATTAAATGCCCGATAAACTTTTGTTAAAAAAAACACACTATAAAAACTCTTCTAAAGAATAAATTGTATGAAGAAATACAATAGATATTATTTTTAAAAATATATATATATATTTATTTATTTATTTACTTTCATCCCAATATTATATACAGTATATAAATGTAAACTAAATATTAAAGCAGAATTCCATGAAATATTTTATGATGAACATTATAAAAGTATTTTGCTTCACTGTAATATTTAAGAATATTGTATTATTTGAATAAAAGATGGGGAAATCTTAGATCTAGTACCTACCGACTGACAATGTGTAGGTTTGAAAATAATATAGACCTTTATGTAAAAATGGTAGACTAGGTACAAGACTAGATGCTGTATCTAGAACTTCTAAAACGAAGATATAGACAAGCAGTCATTATTGACATTGACAGTCCAACCAGTATTTTTTGTAGGTCAAACATTCAAATAAATTTTGTCCAACAAAAGGGATGGAGATAAACCAAAACAATTATCTATACTGGTCAGACTATGAAAAATCTGGGAAAGTAACACCATCTGTGCAGTGTACACATCTGAGGTTGTGGATAGGCTGGTCTTTCACTTTGATATTGCAGATGGCCTGTGACCAGGTGAAGTGAAAAACCCTAAGCAAGTCGGTGGCCCAGCAATTGAAGTGCAGCTTTATCCCCTAAAGCAATTTGGTGGCCCAGCGATTAAAGTGCAGAAAAATAGTATTAAAATTACTTATGTGCCTGCTTTGGTCCACAGCATACATCTATTGTTATTCTTTCTTAAACTTTAAGTAGCAAATGATCCCTTATATTTTCAATTATCAGAAAACTTGAAACATCTTCGTAAGGTCAAACTGTACAAGTGTGTTTCCATCATGGATGATGCCTTGAAAAGTTTGCAGCATGTGAAAGACACCTTAGAACATTTGGAAATAATTGACTGCCCCATGATAACAGATGCTGGTTTGAATCACTTGATTAAACTCAGGTAGAAATAATTTCATAAGAATGGGGCGAGAATAATGATTTATGTTTTAATACTTGTATGCAAAATGACCACCTCCTTCTTATAGCCCATGTCTTATAAATAAAATAGCTTATATATTTATATCACCTTTTATTACAAGTACATCTCTATGCTTAAAGTACTGCTTTAGAAAAAAACTAATCTTTTCTTTCTCAAAACATTGTAAGTTGAACTTTTGGTGAGACAGTATGATTAAGGTTTTAAAATATTTTTTTTAAAAGTCAGAACTTAGATTAAAAATAGGTTTATTCTAATTAATTTGTTTTTAAAACTTGAAGTGAAATTTTCTAGGGAAAAAACACAGAATGCACTCATAGATGTTATGTGACATTTATTAAAACTGGACAAAAGTAAAGCTGTGAAGAATCTATCCTTCTCGCTATCACCAGTTATAATTAATTTGTCTTGTGGGGAAAATATTTCATAAATAAAACTCAACACATTGACATTAGTGTGTATGAGCTCTTTAAGTAGCTGTTCACCATTCATCCCATCAGCTGTCACTTGTACTTGTGTGTCCCAAGAACACTACAATGTCCTTACATTTGCATTCAACTAGTTTTAGGTTTGCATTTTTTTTTCTGGATTTTACATTGTGTTGTAGTTTAATGCATTCTATCAATAGCTTTCTTTATCAATTGCTCTTGAAAAGTGTTTTTCTTGATACATTCTTGGCATTCTTTTTTTTTTTTTTTCAAATTTTTTTTATTTCAGAAATTTGAAAGTTCTAATTTTATCAGATCTTCAAGATGTTCCTGACCTAAATAAGTCTGTTAATCGACTGAAGAGCTCCATGCCTTGGTGTCACATAGTTCTGACCTCTGATGTCGGGGATCTTAAAACTTAAAGAAAAGAATAAACTATGTTCATTCTATAGATAGGCTACTAGTTTCATGTAACACTAGTATCATATTTTATTTCCTTGAAGTGAAATTGTACTTTCTTCTACATGGAAATGGTTTGGAAAAATTCCTCAAAAAAATCAATTACTTAAAGACTAACGCATGGACATATGAAAATGACAGTGGTGAAATGTTTTTAGTTGGGATGAAATGTTTGAAGAAGTTTTTTTTTTAATTATCAAGATTGCTAGCGTTGAGGATAAAGTTATTAGCTAATAGAAAAGCGCAAAATTATATCTTGAAATTATTTCTTATCTCAATTATGTTGGTGTTTTTTCATTAAGAATATCAGCATATGTATGTCATCCAAGGACCTGTGAACTGTCTGCTGTGCATTTTGAAGCTTGTGCAAGTGACTAGTAGAGACATTCTTAAGTTCAGAATGTCTGATTGCAATGTTTCAGTAGATGGTGTCTTTTTTTGTGCGCCACTTTGTGTCAATCTTAAATGTGTGGCAAGAATGGGACGTTGTATCATCAGATGATCATGAATGCAAGGTCAATATGCGTAAGTTAGGTGAGGACACAAGAAAGGCTGGAAAAGAAAGATGAAGGTTAAAATATTGTGGGCGTGAAAAGAAGATTCTAGAAATTTTGGTGAGGAGACTATTTGAGTAGTTGAAGTTTTTCTTTTTTAAGTTTGGACTTACTCGAGTGAGAGCTAGATGTTGCTAGTTAAGGTACAAAGTTGGTTAGTGTATTGGAGCAGTACTATTATAGTTTCCTGTATCTGAATTGTATTTACTGTAACTGAGTCTAGAATACATTTTACATTTGTTGAAAGACTTTTGAAATGCTCTCACACATCCTATGTTTTTTTTTAATTGTCAACAAAAATAAGTGTCAACTTTTTACTTGTTTTAAGAGTTAGAAGCATTGTTCTTGTTTTACAGAAAAGGGAATTGTGTTTCCTTGACAAACTAGTCTCTTTATACTGTAGTTTAACAATGGCTAGAAGTCTAATTTATCATTTGATATAGGAAAGTATATAGTATGTCACCAATTTTAATTAAATTTGCTTGTTATTAAACTTTTGATTACAAAAGTGATAACACAATTTTTGAATCTTGCATTATGTATATATTGTGTGTATTTATTATTAATAAAATGTTAGTGATTTTTATACATGTATTGAAACAGCAAAGGAAGTGCTGACTGCTTGTGGCCATATGTAACATCTGTGCCCTATCAAGACATCCTGAAAAATGTTATTCTGGAATTGATTAAAAAGTTATTTTTGTTGCTAAAAAAAGTTCAAAAGATGTTAAAGAAAATCCAAAAATTTTGAATTACTGTATATAAACAGGATACTTTTTTTTTACATTGAAAATGAGGATTTTGGGCTTATTCCACCTAACTCAAATGGGTGCATGTTGTTAATTGAGGAAAGTAAAGGCAGTTAATATTTGAGCTTTAGGTCAATTGTCCTGTGGAAGGCAAGGCTGAAAATGTAACTTTACATTATAAGACTCTTGCTATTAAATGGTAATGAATCATTCTGACTAGATACCTATTCTGCATAACTAGGTACCTGGTATAATTCTATCAACTGGTTAGCTTTACAGTATACTATGTTTCTAATGAAATGTTTGAAAAATTATTATCATTTGGTAATAGTTGTATATTATTTTTACTAGATATTGTATAACACGGTGGAATTAGTTTTATATTAACTGCCCAGTTGATTAGGGACGGTTGGGTGTTATGAGTGCCAAAAGTTGAATCAGTCAAGAAGCAGAATTAATAACATAAGAACAATTATTGCTAGATGTTTTCAAGTGTTGGTGCGACTATTATGTAAACATCTCTAAAATATATACACATCTGCTGAATCTTTTTTTTTTAAGTGCCTACAGCTTTGACCTCATAATGGTTCACACTTTATTTCTAGCTGGCAGCACCTGACTTTTTTTTTGCAAATATTTCAATAGGAACTGATTTGTTCTGAATTAAACTTTGCATATCAATAGTGGAAGAATAAAAAATCCTATTTATGAACCAAAACTGTCACCTAGTGAAACAAGTGTTGACTAAAAATGGAATAAGGCATAGTGTTAGAGAATTAACATAGAATAATATTTATTATCATGAATGAAAGAATCAATATGTAGCATTCATGTAGCACCTGTATTTGTGCATTTATTTGTGCACATTTTACAGAACTGAAGCCTTTTTCTAAATGACTCACTAAAACTAATCTGGAATTCAAAGGTATTTCTAAAGTTCTATTTTAGGAAATGAATAGAGTGATGTAGTATAAGAAATCATGTTTTTACAACTAAGTAAAGTGGTTGTATTTTATAAAGATGTGCAGCCAACCAGCAGTCACTAATATAAGATGGTTGGTCCATCTTAGTGCAAATATCAATTTGAATCATTTAAGGATGCCACTGTATTGCTATTTTTTCTTCTAATAAATAAATAACTAATACATTTTAGTAAAATTTTGTTTGATTCTGTTCATTAAGTTTAGTTCTAATCTAAAAAACAAAACAGATCACAACATGGCACAACTTTTAATGGTACAAACAATGAGATCTACATGCTGATACAAACATTAGAAATCATTCCATCTGTAATATCATACACCAACTCCCAAACATTGACTATAACATCATTCACACACACATGTTGAAACTTCACCAAGTTCTGGAGACTAAGCAAAGTATGTATTGAAACCATCCCACACAAACATCCAAATGTTATGTGACAGAGCACACTATGTGCAAGCTACTCATGAAATGTGCTATCAAACACATTAATCCTTGACCAAGTTTTATGGTGGCTACAAAATGAATGAATACAATGTTTACATTCCTCAACTGGTCTACAAGGTTTTGTTTCAGGTTCTCAAGAAGACATCATAAACTTCTCAAAAAAAACAACAAAAAAATTAGAGCAATACAAAAGTAATTGTTTAGTGACATGTACACCTGGTGTGATTTCACTTCCAGAGGTCATGCTATGTCTCCAAACACATTTTTTTTTATTGTTCACACATCTCAATGTTTAACCAACACAAAAAAAAATTGTATGAATAGCCATAATGCAGAAAGTGACATGGTACTGATGGGCCCCACCCTCCAACACATTATGATGATAATTTGTGCCTCTTTTGTGTTTTGTTTGAAAAGTTGAACAAAGCGTTCAAGTGTCTACAATAGAGAACAAATCATTGAGAAAGTTGGCAGTTGTGACAAATGATCAAATACAAGAACAGCTTAAAACAATGCAGTTCAAATAGACAAGATTTATTGACAGACAACACAACAGAACATTTGATTGAACCCACAGGTTGACATCAGACTATTCAAGCTTACAGCAACCTATCAGAGATGAGCAAGATACAAGTCATAATATTGCACATTGGAGTCTTGGAAGTGTGTTGCAATGCTTCAAGCATCATATTTGTTAAGAATAGCTAGAGGATTTTTGTTTTTAACATACTTTCTACAAAACTGAAAAAAAAAATATCTCTAGACAGTTTAAAAAAGACTGCTCAAATGTTACCTTTATCCCTAATGATAAACAAAAATGATTTGCTATTAAGGTGTGATTGACAAGGTTTACTATTAAAGTATGGTCACAACTATATTAAATTACATTTACAATAAATAAAAGAAAGGTAAAAGATCATTACAATGTTTCTATATCAATAACATGAAATGTGGTCAAGACATTTAATTATGCATTTTTTGAAAAGTTAATAAAAAGATAATAGCAGATAAGCTAAACTACAATACACCATAATGAAAGAGTGTGTATATTTGGAACTAGAGATCTACTATTTCACTGCTGAAATTATTGTAATTAAAACAAGTTATACGAACTAAAACAAGACCAGTTACAAGAAGGACTGAGCCACTGCAATGTACTTGTACATTATTGTATTGTTTGATTGTATGTTTTGTGTTGGCCTAGTACCAATGCATACATGAATGTCTGTGTACGGTAGTACCCACATTGAGTGTGAATATAGGCCTGTTATGTACAGATAAAAAAAGACATCACAAATTATTACATTACATGAGGACATTTCATTTCTCAACATTTTGTACTTAAAAAAAAATTTTCATTAAAAAATAATACAATGTACACAACATTTGGTTTAATGTAGATATTTAGTGTTGATGTGTGGATGTTCTGATATTGATGTGTAATGTAATGTAATATTATGTGTGGATGTTTGTTTTATGATGTGCAACAGTTTTGATTATGATGTGTAGATATTTTGGTAATGATATGTGGATGTTTAGGTATTGATGTGTAGATGTTATGGTTGTGATACAGCAAGTGAATGTTATGGTTGTGATACAGTAAGCGAATGTTATGGCTATGATGTAAGAAGTGGATGCTTTAGATATGATGTCTGGATGTTTTGAGTAGCTAAGATATAAGAAGTTGAAATGTATTTGTTCAAAAACATAGTGACATGAAAGACATACATATAATTCTGACTGTAGTGGTTTACTTGGAGATGATTTCTTGTATCTGACTGTAGTGGTTTACTTAGAGATGATTTCTTGTATTTGACAAAGTTTAAGATCTTGAATTGTTCAATATTCTTGGAAGAGTTCAAATGAGAACACCAATAACATAGTAATGAAGAAATTTAATAATACAGTTAAAAGTACATATGACTAAAACCTGGTAGGGCAGAAGAGGGATCAAATATGGATGCTGGGCAATGTTTTACATCTTGGCCTCTTTGACAAGTAAACTAACAGAGACTTAGCACTTAGGAGGAAAAGGGATTCCAGACTCATAGTGTGAGAATACTCCTAGCTTTAACAAGTATGCTCCCTAGCTCAAGTTGCTTAAGTTTTGGGTTGGTTGGATCTGAGAAAAATAAGATGGTTGTCACACTGGGACATGCAAAGAAAGGGAAAGGTGGTTGGCCAGTGGTTTGGGATAGAAAAGGTGGTTGGCCATTGGTTTATAAAAAATTAATTGGCCATTGATTCAGGAAAGAAACAGTGGTTGGCCATTGGTTCAAGATAGAAAAAGTGTTTGCCACTGTATGTAACTAAACAAAAAAGATGGTAAGCTGGATCAAGATTGGCTTGAATGAAATTAACTTTTAAGTTCACCATATCTAAGGCTCTAGAGTATACATTCATAATTATTATCACGGCATTGTCCATGGTACCAATAAGGCTAAGAAAATTGGCAATCTCTACAACAGCATTAACAAAATATGACTTGAAGAAGAGATAGGGGGTTTATGTTTCAAAGTATATTAAACTATTAACAGTACAGCATATTTGGACTGGGAAAGGGTAAAGGTCATCATTCACTAGGCACAGTAAGTGGAGAACTCTCTAGGCATGTCCTGCTAGTTATTATTAAGTTATTTCATTAAGAATGTAAAGGATGCTTGATTCTCTCAAAAACACCTATTCCCTAACATTCACCTGAAAAAAGTTTCTTCCAATACTATGCACATTGAACTATACTTCTACTTGAGTGAAAAGAAACATTTACAAAACAAATGCAAACATCTCTTTAGATGAAAAGATACAGAAAGTGTTATTTTGGAAGACTATATGAAGAGTATATATTTGACGTAAGGACAATACAATTATCTTATTACCCAGTATACCTTGACACCTTTTCTTCAGATAATTCTTCAAGCCCCCCCCCCCCCCCCAAAAAAAAAAAAAAAAAAAACGTGTTGCAATTTATTTTGGATGCAACTTGTGCATAAGCCTGTAATAAACATGTAATCTGTACTGAACTGGAAGAACACGGCATTGGAACACACGATGAAATACATGGCTGTTTACAAAACTCTGAACTGGCAAAGCAAGTCTGGCTTACTCAGGTGTGATAAGAGATACATTTCTTGAAATTACCGTACCTGATATTGACAAAGACTTCAGCTAATTTCACTCAACATTTTGTAGCCAATATTTCCTTTCATAAATACAATGCATTTGAAAAAAAAAAAAATTTAAAAAGAGAATTTTAATATTTTTAGGCATCTTAAATTCTTTGCCCTCCCCAACCCATCAAAGTTATTTGTTGTACTATTGTTAAACTACTATGAGGATAAGAAAATTATTAAAAAAAAAAAAAAAAAAACTTGTGAGGAACTTGTGTCAATGAACATGGCAACCAATACTAACAATAAAATGTGTACAAATTGACACCAAGGGTATTGTGTCATTAGGATAGCTAGATATATCACTGGAGGACCCATTTTTGTGTCCAATCAATTTATGCATCATCTTTAAACAAATCCAATCCAATGTTGAAATCACCAACTGGTTCCTAACTGTGCATAAATACAAAGAATCTTTTGGTCTCTAAAAACATCTACAGAGAACTGTTGGATACAATGCTTTGGAATCAAAACAAAACAATGATATGGGACACAAAAGGGAAGGGGACAAAACTAGAAATATGACATGGTCAAGAATGTACAATATCATTTGATCACCCAATTACTTCTTATGCAGCCTCCACACCAAAATCACCACTATTTCTTGCACGAGCCGCTATTTACAAAAAAATGAATCCAAGTTCATGACTAATCCCTATGCGGGGAACCTCCCATGAGGTACTATCTCCGCACATGCATCACAGTGTTTGGGTTTGTTTAGGGTTTTGTATCACACACACACACACACACGCACAAGTAGTAGTCAAGATGACGAGAACAAATATCAATTAAATATCATATGACTTGTAGATGTGCTCTTCCATTGGAGCACCCTAAACATCATGGCAAATGCCAAGCATTTTAGTTTTTAGGATTAAAGTAATCTTCTGATTGGTTGGGGTGAAGTTTGGAGGGGGGAGGGGTCAAGTCTTTGAAGAATAAATGCAGTTGAGTTTTAAAAAAAAACAACAACAACAATGCAGAACAAGTGCCAGTTTTAGGTACCGGTACAAAAACATTCAACACCCACATCTGTGGCACAGGGGAATGGCAGATGCAGGACAAACATTCTATGTGTTGTCCTTTGCCCTTTATATAAAGATAGATGTCTATTAGTTGAACCCTTAACTTTTGACCTAAAAGCAGATGTCCAGCTCAGACTAAGCACAAAGTCTTTTGTGACCTTCCCATAAAAAAAAAATTCTACATGAATTCCTGTCATGAGGACAAGTCACTTTCCCTTTGATTGAAGATTTCTCTCTTTAACAAACCATTCCTCAAACATATTGAAGTGGTGAGAAGTAGATTTCCTATTGAAAGGGGAAACAAAATAGTTGAAGAATGACTCTTCCTTTTTTTTTTTTTAAAGTCACTAATGAATCTGCTCCATTTCCATAGAATTCAGATATAGCTATTTGAAGATGTTGAAAATTGTATAAGCTCTATCCACATTAGATGTATAATTAATGCATAAACAAAACAGTCTGCTAGTTTTACTTCTGCCACCAAATCATTTCATGGTGAAAATTAATTAACATTCACAGAATTTATGTTCAAAAGGTGCCAAGTGGTGTCAAGCCTTCTTCTATTCTAAATTTAGAAGTTCAACATGTGACGTGGTCAAGCTTGCTTCCAAAGCCAGACATCTCCCAATGCTTCTATTGCTTTCAGTGACCAGTGCCCACAATGAGCAGCATTGTAAGTTGTATTTAGGTGGATGGGTTTATTTTGAAAATCATCTAAAGTGCAGCCCAAGTGACCAAATTGTTAAGACTTTATGGCCAGGTGCTAATTACTTTGTTTACGAAGATGGTCACGATATGTCCTTGGCGGTAGAACAGGCCTGTCCATCTGTTCCTCGTTACCATTTAAGTCCATTTGATGAAAAGAGTTCTCAAGTGACAAGCTAGAGTTTCTCGAATGTGGCAGGCTGTGAGTGCGAGTGGAACTGGACACCCGGCCATTTTGATTGTGCTGTGGTATAGATTCCCTCCTAGGGGGCACTGGAGGAGGCTCTCTCGGAGGTGGAGTGGGTGGCAGCTCGTAAGAGTGGTTGCCCCTGCGAGGAGGTAAGGGTGGCGGTGTGTTGGGCCAACAGTCAGACTCAATACAGGAAGCAGGAGAATGTATCGGAGGACTAGAACTTGGCTCTGAATAGATAAAACAAATAGTGTTACTATAAAACAAATGAACAAAATTTGCTTACAATGATTCATTTTGCTTGTTAACTTACTGTTCATTTTTTAACATTTTTTATCATAACTTAACCATAATCTTAAAACTCAAAGGAATATTTTGTTGTAATGACTATATTTAGTGTTCAGTGCAAGTGCCCAAATGTCCAGAGGTGCAACCAAGTGCAAATATCCATTTCAAATATTATTGTGTTTGATAGATGGGAACTGGATAAAACAAGGTTTTGACATTTAATGACAGAGGAAAGTTTCATCTATCATTGAAATTCTTTTTTCTTAAGCAATGTTCAACATGTTGAAGGTGCACAGATCACTCAGTAACAAAATGTTTCTTATTCAAAAACAAACAACAGAACAATTGTACATTGTCATTACAGTTTTCAAACTATGTTTTTTGATATCTTTATTATCTAGTAGGAAATTCCATTTACAATTACACACAACAAAATAATATCATAATATTGTAATATTCAAGAGAAAAAGAAATTAAAATGTATTATTTACAAAAAGTCGTACATCTATTTAAGCTCTTATTGTGATTCAATAGTCTTTGTTAAAAATCTAAATCACAACCTATAATATAGATTTACTTCCCTATTGTTTTATTATAGTTTTAAATATGTTATTTTAATTATTATTTTAGATTGTCAAGTTTATTTTATAGTTTTTTTTTGTTAAATGCTGTGGAAATCTTTATCAACTTAATTTTAACTTGAAACCCTTACTTTGGAAGCGCTTAACCATTGGTCATTGTACCCTTTTGAAAAGTTTTTTTTATTAAAATTTCTTATAAATGCTGGTAGTGCATCTTTTATGCTCTAGCATGCTCAGTGCACTCTGGCCCAATCTCTTGTGTGGACGTGAAGGAGTATCTGGGAGAAGTTTTCCCTGCTGCCTTTAGACGCGCAGCAAACTCTACTCAGCTCAAGATTCAAACTCGAGCCAGCTTGATAGCCAGCCAAGCAGTTTATCCCACACCCATGATAAATGTGATTAAATTATTTTTTTTTTTTCAATTTTATGACCAAGCTGGTGAATTAGCAAAACACATTGTTCAATAAAAAAATATTTTGCTACCCACCTGGTGAATTAGCAAACACATTGTTCATCAATGAGGTCCCAATGGGACTCTGTGGTTTATTGGGGGATGTCGGGGTGGCACACGCTGACTGGGACGAGTCTTCCTCTTCTGACATTTTGGGCAAGGAAGGTGGTATGGAGGTACTCTTTGTGCTGCTGCCATGTCTGTTGGTACTCGGTTTGATCCCTGGAGATTTCAGAGCATCAGGATGGAACTTCTTAGGCTGGTGGGTATAAAATAAATACTAGTTGAACACACAATAAATAGACATAGCAATAATATGAATAAGCAAGAAAGTCACTATCTACCTAATGTTACCTTTAAGGGAGAAATGAGGAGGAGAGGAGGGTGGCTAGACCAAACCAGGTCAGCATTTAGAATAAGAGTATCTATACAATCTAAACAAGATGTCACCTATTATTTAGGACAATGGAGGGGGGGGGGTAAACATTGGAATAGCAAAACAAACTATCCAAGTGCTGGTTTCTTTTCAGTGCCCCAAACTGCATTGAGCTGTGAAATGCTAAGCTTTTGCATATTTTTTAAAATATAATTTGGAAGGTAACTGTTTTTGTTTTTTTTTATGAGAAAAGGGATGTTAACAATTCCATTCTACTAACAAATCGTGGCAATTTCCCATCTCTTGGTTCTATCTCTAATGATGTCTTGTACAAATAATCTTCCAGGTCTTTTTCTGAGGTGATGTTTCTTCCTTTCAGAGGATCTAGTGCAGCAAAAAACTCCTGAAATATAATAAGGAAAAAAATAAAGTCAAACTTTGGCACATTTTAGAAATAAATCTAACACACTAAGGTGCATCCTATGTTCTTTCTTTGTCCAGGACTGCCAATCCCAGAGACATTACATACCCTGATGGAGTTCTCCTGGTCCAAACAATAGGGCTGGTTCTGGTACTGCTGTATCTCCCCGGTGATCTCAGCCACTTTTCTTCTCTTGCTGAAGTTAATGATTCCCTCTGGGGCGTTAGCCACAAAGTCAGGATTACCTTCTTCAGTTTTCAGAATGTTGGTTAAGTACATGCCTACAAGAAAAAGACAATGTCACTTACACAGCTTTATATAAAAAGTATATCATTACAAATGACTAGCAAGTAATTATGATCGTTTGAGTATCATCTGGATTATTACATACTTCCCCTTTATTTTCCAAATCATGTTAGTTAAACAAAAACTGTACAAGATAAGGTAATTTAAATGGTAACAAAGAAATAAGAAAAACAATTTTAAAAAAAAATAATTTTTTTTCCCTTTATTAAGATTTAGGCCACTGGGGATTTAAAAGTGCATTTTTTAAACCTAATATTTCCACTATAAACAAACATGGCCAACTTAATAGAAATAAATGTTGCTGAATAAAATAAAAAACACTTCCAAAAGTAAAAATGGACTCAAGGGTAATATGAAATGAGCCACTTACCGAGAAAGGGCACACATGGTGGGTTTATTGATCTTAGTTTTTCAATATATTTCTTGAAATGGTCATTGTTCAGCTCAGAGGCATCTTCTAAAGCTCTCTGATACTTGTGAGGCAGCTCCTGCAACAAAGTGTCATTAAGTTACACTACAGCATTATAGAAAAAGCTTTTTACTCCTATTTTGTTAATCAATCCAAATTTTGATTTTATTGTTAATTCAGTGAGCCATTTATGAATTTTCCTTGACTCAAGAAAATATTGCCCGGATAACCAAATGTAGAATATTATAAACAGCCTATTTCACCTCCAATTTAAAGAAAATTCATATTATGTCGTATGTTAACAGAAAGTCAAGTAAAATATACAGTGAACCAATTGTCATACACAACAAAAGGTCCCGCTTGCCTTTACTTCACCATTGTGAAGGGCAGTGTCATTAAAACTCCTCATTGTCTTCCTTGAACCATCACTGGAGTTAAAAGTTGTGAGACAAATTTTATAATGGTGCCTTATTTTTTAATGTTGGAAAATAGGGATGTGCCAAGGCTATAAATCTTGGCAACAGAAGCTCCATTTTCTCCCTTGTCAAGGCGATTTCCAATTTCAATTCCATTGTCAGTACATAACGTGGATAAAGTCATGTTTCCTGCCTCCCCTAGGCAAGATCTAAACCTGTTCACTTGTTTCAGAAACACAAACAAACAAAACAAAAGGCAGCCGAGATATACGACTTGTCCAAATAAATAACGTTCCAATGTAGTATAAAAAAAATATTGAAGAAACTAGCTATAAAACAGTTAAATTAGAAACACTAGCTAGGTGATACCAACCACTATTAAAATTTAGTAATTAAGTGTAATGCCCCTACTAAATATGTTAAGATCATTAGGTTCACCCACCTTCTTGGTATGTTCCAACCTAAACACTGAGGCAGAGTTGAGAGCACCAATCACTTCCAGAACACCATTGAAGTTATTTAACTCTTGAAATACCAGCATGATCTCAATGACCCTGGACACCACTGCCACCCTCTCCTCCAGGTTTGATGTCTCCACTATAAACAATTCCAGCCAGTAGGTGAACTGGGGAATCAAAAGTGGACAGATTAGGAAAGAAAATATCTTTTAGAACATAAAGACAGAGAAAGGCAATCTATTAATTGGTAAGTGGGGGGGGGGGGGGGGAACCTTTCAAAGATCCAGCTTTCTTTCAGGATTGGAGTTGGTAATTGAAATATAATGTTATGAAATATGATATCAAATTCTCTTATTATTTGACCATATTGTAAATCACTATCTAATAATAATGTTTTAAGATACTAAAAAAACTTTTTGACAAGTGTAAATTATGGAGAGTTTCTCAATAATCTGATAGTAAAATGAGTTAAGCAAGTACACAAAGATAATAACAAATGGCAAAGAGCCTCAATTATCTCAAGTTAGCTTTTAACAAGGATCCTTTCAATTTGACACTATTTTTAGCACATTTTCAAGGGGAAATCATCAAGTAAAAAAAATAATAATTCCACATGTCAAGTGATTTGTAATTCTTGTTTCTCTCCATTGTTATTCCAATGATGATGGAAATAAAAGATAATGAAAAAGAAGTTCTTTCTGAAATTTGAACTCTATTTGATGTGATAGTGACATAAAAATTGCTCATCATTTTTGTTTTGTTTTTAAAAAAAAAGTATTTAAAAGTAGTTTTGACTGATTTCAAATTGTGGTCCAAATTAAGTGTGGCACCCTTCCCCATCAAAAAAAAAAACAAAAAAAAACGAACTAACATTTGTGGAGAAATGAATCATTTTGAGCAAGTTTGGCGCTGTCTGCTGTTTATCTTTCTTCATCCATGGCATTCCAACAAGTTCAGATGGCTTGATTGCTCTGTACAAGTCAAATTCTAATAGTGTCACTTGGCGAGCTATCTCAATAGGGTGCAGCTGCAAGCAAATGATACATTATAGTTCATTAAAATATACAAGATTTTAGTCACAATGTAGTCAGAATGTTATGTTGAAATCTAGATTTATAACCTTGATATATAAAACATTTTAAAAATGAAAAAAACAACAAAAAAAACAAATAATTGATGACAACAATAAAATTCCATTTAATATGGTTATGGAGATACTGAAAATGACAAATAGAAAACTGACAAATTCAAAGTTCTAAGACAAGATTATAAACAAGATTCCTGAGAGTATTGTTAATTCCAAATCAAAAATTTATTTTAAGAAAGCAAAAATTGTACATGTAAATTTCTGTCATAAAAATATTTACATACATTTCAGGATTAAAAAAAAAAAAACGATTTCCTTATTAAAAAAAGAACACACAACACACAAACAATAAAAGTTATCTTTCTAAAACAAAAATCAACAGTCTACCTGATATAAGCATATTTTTAAAGTCTATTTTTTTTCTAAAACTAAATATATTTTAATGGCTTCAAATTTGTTTTACAAATTTCAATAGTTGAAAAGAACTGGCCTGAGCAGTGTCTTAGCATCTTCTGTTGCAAGATTTTGGTGCCATAACAACAAGGAATAAGATACAAAACACATGCCCACTAGTTAACTACATTAAACTACAGGTGTATTGCAGTCTACTCACAGTCATCAGGTTAAAATCCTCAGGTTTCCTGGCAATGAACCATTCAATTTTGGGCTTACTCTCTTGATAAGTAAACTCTCTCTCTGTACTTGAGCTGTCTTGCTGGAAATAGAAAACCACGAAAAATAATTATCTTAATTATAGATGACAGACGTTACTTAAAAAAAGAAGAAAATAATAATACGCATTTGTTATATATCTCATAGCTCTGTTTGGTATTTATTCTAGTTGCAGGTACTCCCAAATATTCAATGCTAATGCTAAGGTTGGTTTAATTTTAGCTCATTTAAAACTAAGAGAGTACTTGATTTCTCTAATAAAAGCATGCTATATAATGAAAAATTAAAAGATTACCTTTCGCTGTATACTTTTTGAAATGATGTCAGCCATCTTGCGCATGGCTTTACCCTTGATGGAAAGAAGAAATTCTTTTAGTCTGTCCAACAGCTCTGGGTCTCTTTCAAAATCATAGAAGTGGTTGTCCACCCAATGACGGAATACATTGGCCACCCTACAAAATTAAGAAAGGGAAGAGACTTCAAACTAGTATTGTCATTAGTTTAGTTTATTTTTAGAATGACAATTGAAATGTGTTGAGGAGGAAGGAAAGTTGGTGGTACACTACCAACAGCTGACAAAACATTCAATTCAAGTTTGTTCACCATAGTGGATGCAGAGAGGGCTTAGAAATGCATTTCTGTTATTCCACATGTGGCTGGTGAGGCCTTTTTTGAATATAGAATGCTTGGAAACAAACTGATCATAACATTGTAGCAGAGCCTTCTATTTATGTCACTTTTCTTCTGCTATAACATTCATGGTGTTGTGACCAATTCTTGTGCTTACTTATAATACAGCAACCTTCAAGCCATGTACAGATGCTTTTAAACACCAACCTTAAAATGTCATATTTAGATCCTGTTAACCATGACTATATTTTTAGTTAAGGTTTACAGCATGCACTGAAGGCTAAGAGTCCATCCAACACAGGACAGTGAAGGCTACAAGTCTATAAAATACCTAGTATTTGACAATCTTTCCTTCACTAACACAACCAACTGCATGTCTAAGAATTTTTTAAAATTTCCATGATCTTTGAATTTACCTGAACTGGACAGGCTTGACATATTCATTACGAAAACGTTTTAAATCTTCTTTCATTTTCAATTGAGCCATATCATCCATCTCACATGGTATAACAGGTTCAGGAATTTCAAATCTGAAATGTCAAGTCACAATTACTACTATATTAACTATTCAATTACTTTTATACATTTGGACTTTATACTCAGTTCTGCTGAGCCTACACATTTCCTACCTTTTGACTAGTAAGTCTAGAAGCTCTCTAGAACTACAGAAAGACCGGTAAGTTAACAAGAATGTACGTAGGAACCGAGGGTCTGCATACATGTGGTAGGTCAACCTCTCGACTAGCTTGATCAGCTGACCTCCCTGGGAAATAACAACAAGAAAGTTGTCAGTTTTTCCATTTAAATCAAGTTTTATCAATACAGTAAAGCTGCTAATATCATACTGTAATGTGTTGTGTGCTCAAAGCTGTTGTCAAAGTCAACTGCAGAACTATGTAAAAAGTAATGAATTGCAGAACTGCATGAAATCAAATTAATACAAAACTTTACTGTAACTGAGTCCCTAAACTTTACTGTAACTGAGTCCCTAAACTTTACAGAAACAGAGACCTAAAACTTTACAGAAACTGAGTCCCTAAACTTTACAGAATCTGAGTCCCTAAATTTAACTGTAATTGAGACCCTAAACTTTACAGAAACTGAGACCCAAAACTTTACTGTAACTGAGTCCCTAAACTTTACAGAAACTGAGTCCAAAAAATTTACTGTAACTGAGTCCCTAAACTTTACAGAAACTGAGACCCAAAACTTAACTGTAATTGAGTCCCTAAACTTAACTGTAACTGAGACCCAAAACTTTACTGTAACTGAGACCCTAAACTTTACAGAAACTGAGACCCAAAACTTTACTGTAATTGAGTCCCAACTCTAAAACTGTACAGCTCCTATAGAGTACTCTTCAATTTTAAGGGGTTACTGGATAGTCAAAAAGTCGATTTTGGGTAAAAAAAAAAAGTCGATTTTTCAATTTTGTTGTAATTTAATAGTTGGACATGTATTCTATAAGCTGGAACCAAAAATTTTGCTAAAAAGTATCATTTTTTTAAAAAAAAAGAGTACTTTTAGAATGCAATGTGGATAAAAGTATAGTACATACAAATCTTTTTTAGGGTTTTTCTCAGAATGCATTTTTTTGGTAATCCCCCCCTGCAGAATATTTCTAAAATCTCGGGAACTAATAGAGATAAATGTATCAAATTTGGTATGCATACTCAGAGATAATTACTACAGTGAAACAGCTAGTTTTAATGACTTTATCTGAAGGATTTTTTAAAATATGAGCCTTTGAGAAAAAAAATGGATGCATTTTACATGTAAAAAATCTTCCTATTAAAAAATAAAATAAAATGCAGAATATTTAGACAAATTGTATAATATCTAGCTAGTTCCTTCCAGACAGCATGAAACTTAAAGACTTGAGCATTTTTAGCTTTGAAGTTTAAAAATTATATTTACAAAAATGTTTAGAATTTTTCTATATGAACTAATTTTTGTTTATTTTCAAGATGGCCACCATTTCTATGGCAACCAGGAAGCATAAAACAAAATTAAACTTTTTTTTTTTCATTGAGTTGTCATATGATATAATATAGCAAAAGTTATTAGGTTCAAGCAAAAATAAAAAAAAAATTTTGGACTCAAGTAACCCCTTAAGGCCATGTTGTTTTTTTTACATTCTTTTTCTAATGTTAAGCATATTCTATTACAGTTTTTAACATAAAAAATAATACAAAAACAAAAAAAGATCACACTTTTAGCATTAGAACCCTAAACAAAATCAAAGTGCATCTTAAGTGCAACCTGAATAATGTGACAAGACATTAAACTTTTGATACATACTGAGCTAGTAAAAGTGGTCCGATGGCATTAGCGTTATTTTTTTAAAGCACTTAACTACAGATTTAGACTTATCAAAATGATTTACAAAATGGAGCATGTATTTGTTTAGCCGGAAAGCACAGTTTGTACTCAATTCCTTTTTGATCTCTAACTAGACTTTGTATCACTTAAGCACTAATTCAAATATATAAAATCCTAAACCTTATCAATCAACTAAAAAAAATTAGTTCAAGAGTCAACACTTCTGCCCAACAAATTAACATTTTATCTGCCTACAACTACATTTCAAAATAAAAACAACATAGTTTAATATCATATTAATGCTTTTAAAAAGTTGTGCCTAACTTCTAACCATAGATATTACCCATAGACATAAATAAATATAGACTGGCCAATAAGAGAGTTTTATGAAGGGAAAATTTGTGATTTGCAAATTAGTGTACTTTACTATACAGCATGAAAAAAAATAAAAGTTAAGTATTCATATCTATTTCAGCCATAACCTATATAAGTATTACAATATTTTCACTAGTGTTTTTTTTTTTATCTCTTAGCGTGACTGTAATGTCAATTAATCATAATGTTCATTTTTTGTTCTGAAACTGTTTTTTAATTTTAGCTTATTTGGACATTCTGCTGAAAAAAATCCATAATTTCACTAATTCAAAGTTAAGGACTGAATCCATTACTTCCTTTTTCCAGTCTATATTTATTTATGCTATCTATGTTATTTTGTGAATGAAAATAGTGCGGATTTGGATACACCATTTTCCTTTCACACAATGCTGCGTAAATGAGGAGGCAGTGTAGTTTTGTTTAATCTCTAAGACTGAAGATCGTGCAACTTGTCAGATTTCGGAAATCTGAATACAATGGATATACATTTTTTTCAAGTTACATAAAGTTACTTCCTTTTTCCAGTCTATATTTATTTATGTCTATGATATTACCTCTATGGGGGAAAAAAAAAGCAAAATGTGTAAATTAATTAATAAAAGATAAAATCAAAACAATAAACACATTTAACAGTTGAACAATATATCTAGTTTTCTTTAATATTTTATGCTACATGTAGAAAAAAAAAAAGCTTCAGAAACACAAACTCTCCTGAGTATGTCCCAACATAGTTTAATATCATATTAATTCTTTTAAAAAGTTGTGCCTAACTTCTAACCATAGATATTACCCATAGACATAAATAAATATAGACTGGCCAATAAGAGAGTTTTATGAAGGAGACAGGATGAGCTCTTCTTACACACACAAAAATATATAAAAAACTGCTGGTACTTTCTTCCTATCACATCATACTGCAGTGGTAGTCTACAATAAATACCTCATTCTAAAGCAGTAGAAGTTATTGGGCTCAGAAAATTAACAAAGAGCAAAGTTAAATAACAGTTTACATATACATTTGTTTTAGTTGGTCTTACCTTTATAAGAGGACTTTCATGAGAAGAGTCCTGATTATCTTCAAATATAATATTCTGTGAGGAGTCTTCCACTGCAAACTCATACAGACGTGCTTGCGGAAGAACAAGAGGGTTATTTTTCTCCTCCTCCCTAAGCTTGCTATCTAAACTTCTTTCCAGCATACTAGAAACAAAAAAAAAATGTGTTGATACATCATGTTGAGATAAAAGCTGCTTAAGACATAGTTCATCGAAACAACTACTATATAAGAAAATGTAATTGAATTTCAATAAAATCATATCATAGTCATAGAATTAGAAACCTGGGAGAATGGTTTTAAAATAAAAAGTATTTATACATATTACAGTGTACATAAGGGGGGCGTGGTGGTTGAATGGTTAAGCGCTTGGCTTCCAAACCTGTGGTCCTGGGTTCAAATCCCGGTGAAGACTGGGATTTCGGTTTTCGGGATTTTTAGGGTCCCCCGAGTCCATCCACCCAACTCTAAGTAATGGGTACCTGACTTTAGTTGGGGAAAGTATAGGCGGTTGGTCGTTGTGCTGGGCACATAACAACCTGCTTGTTAAGCATTGGCAAAAAAAAAATACAAAAATACAAACAGATGACTTTAACTGCCCTAGGTCTGAAGGGGACACAGTGTACACAGATAAGAATGCACTACAATTATTCTATTGAAATTAAATATTTCATTTAAGTAAAGAATTCCATTTTAAGTGATTTAGAATGGCCACAGAGAGAAGAAATGAAGAAAGACAGTATTTCTCAGGAAAAAAGATGATTAAATCATTGATGACCTTAATCTTGATAGGAAAAATTAATTAAAAATTATTTTTCAACAAACAATTTCACAAATATTGATGCGAATTTGCATAAAGTAGAAAGTTAATTTAAGTTATTTTTCATTTCAAAATTAAAGAGTAATTAGATTCTCTAATAAATTATAATAAAATGTTGTTTTTTTTTCTCGGGAAAACAATTTTTATAATGTAGATAACAAATAATGGTAATGTTCAAATTTAATTTTGTATCAGGTTTTCTTCTTTGAACACTGCCGTTTGCTACACACCTCCTGGTCTGCAAAGAAACAAGGGCAGCCATCCAGTTAGTTTTTTCTTCCACAGTTTTGGCCTGAAGGACTAAATGCATATGTTCACGAGGGTGGATTTCAAATGCATTCTTCAAATCTACAAAAAAAACGTAATTAAATTTTAACAATTATGCTTCATGTACAAAAAAAGGAGAATAACAAAATTTTTCTACATCATTCCGACCACAGCTAATGCCCAGGCATTCATCTAATTTCAATGAGATGATCCATAGTCACTTTGTGACTGAAGGAGGCCATGGACGCATGCTAAAATAGTTCAGGCAAAGGATCAAACTATTTTTTTTTTAGAATAAAACAAATCAAATTGGGCAAGACTAAGCCAAGCACCAGGAGAAGTAGCAGTTAATTTAAAATATCCACCTTTATAAGGTGTATTAGCAACATCATATGTGAACTTAAAGAAGTTATTTCGACCTATCGATATATACCTTTGACTTTCAAAATCAGCTACAAAGAAGTTTCAGTGAAAGTACAACTGCAAGTATCACATTAAATAGCTCAACATCTTCAGCCTAATAACTAACTTATTGTAACATTTTGTTAACATGCCAGCTAAAAAATGTAAACTTTTGGCACCCAAGCGGTGAAACAATGACATATGTCTAAAAGTAAAATGGACTATTTGATCAGCATTCAAAGTTTTTAAACTTCAAGAAAATCATTTAAAATTGTATATAGTTGCACTATTGGTTTGATAGCATTAAAACCTACATGAGACTCCTCAATCTCACAAACTAAGAACATGTTAATAATTTTAATAGCTTAATGCTAATACAAAAGACCACTTCAAACCTTCACTGTCTTCTTTATCCACAACTTCCACTTTACGAATCAGAAACTTCTCTTTCAGCTTATACTCTGACATAGGCCCAGTCCCAGAGGTCCGCCTTGGAGTAGGCTTACAAAGAATTATCAAACCATCAAACAAGAAGCAATACCTCTCAGGATTAGTTCGACGACCTGTTACTTTTGTCAAGGGTCCCTCTGAAAAAAAAATCAGATATGATAGCATGGGCGTAAATGATGGTTTATTAATGTTATAACTTTTCAGTGAAAGAAATTCAAACAACTATCTCATTTTGATTTCAGTATGGAAGAGATATTCTAGAAATGATTGTCAGTCGAATGTTTAACAAAAAGTACTAATTTTAAAATTGTGAAGAGCTTAAAAAAAAACAACATAATTTATTGCACTGATAATTTTTGTTACAAAGACCAAACTTGATATTCAAAAGAAAAATTATCCAAATTTGCAGTCGCTAGGACTTACCCATAATAAACTCGCTGCACATCTGAATAATATCTTTACCGTCCCAGCCGTCTATACTCTTTTGAATCTCAGTCATCTTTTGTACAGTAGCTGACCTGGAGTGTGGGTGTAGCCTGAGAGAAAGCTCCCTGAGAGTTATAATACACATCAAGAGTGTTACAATGAATTGGATAGGATATTATGTAATAAAATAATAAATTCTGTGCAACAAAGCCTAATACAATTTTACTTGTCCAACTTGTAAGTGACTATACCCTCTATATCTTCGCTAAATCACCAAGCTAATATTTTTTAGCTGAAACAATTTCTGAGAGTAATTTACAGGTAAGTGAGATAATTTTCTAACTATAGAGCAGATCTATTTCTGATGCTAAGTGTTCACACAGTATTATGTGACCACCTCTTTTTGTCCTTAAAATCTGGGAAGACCAAGGGATGATTTGAAATACTTTTGATATTTCAAAGATAAAAGTTTTTATCAACATTCAAACCCAGCCAAGATTTCAAAAGTACGTTTAAAGTTTAAGGTTTATGAGAAGACGTGACCAACCAGTTTTTCCTCTTTGGTATATTTCCAAGTTTTCTCTCAAGTCTTGCCTTTAGAGCCTGCAGAAGGCCATCAGCTTGTGTTAGACACTGTCTGTCTTCATCAGTGGGACTTGCGGTAATCAATGCCTGTCAAAAAATACATAACCCACTCAGTAGTTCAAAGGTATTGACAAACTTATTATATTTAAGATTTGAGAAATACAAAGGAATTAGGTATCCTAACATTATAGACATAAGAATACTGGTATGATGTTCACTACTAAGTGCTCAAATTAAAAGACAACATAAAATTAATATCCAAACAATGTATACAATAATACAAAGAAAATTAAGAAATGCATTCTTACCTTAACAATGTCAAAATACTGCAAACAATGATAAATTGGACCCATGAGTAGTTTTGGCAGAACATATTTGAAAGCTTCACGAAAACCATTGCCTGCTTGCTGATGAAACAAAAAAAGAGGGTTTAAACCATGACACAACAGTAGAACTACTTGCTATGTGATATTAAACAAGCAAAATAAAAAAAAAAATAATAAAAAAATAAACAAAGATTATATGAAGTGTATCGATTAGTTAAATTAAATGTGTAATAAGCCTCAGGCTTATAAAGGGAACTAATTTAGCTTTTACCACCACTTCAGTCAAGTAATATTTATTTCCCTTGTTTGAAATACCAATCAAAGTAAATTATTACCAATAGTTAATTAACTAATTGGTTAATTTTTTAAATTGATTCTTGTGTTGTCCGGGAAAAGAAATAATTGTGCCAAAAGGCAGCTTGATCTGAGATTGGGTGTTAGAGAAATAACATGTACAAACTTTAGGTCAGACACAGAGTGAGCTGATACAAGCTTTGTTAAAAAAAAAAAAGGAAGTCAATTTAATTTATATTTGCTTCTTGCATTACTCTAACCTATTTGAGTTTCCAAAGATGATCATAGAAACTAATTTGTACTCACCATTAAGTATGCGATGACATCTTCTCTCATGAGCAGTGTCCTTAAACGTGCTTTTCCATTAGGGGCCAGCATGTCAGTGACATATCTTTCATACACACTGAATTCTTCCCCCTGTGGGTAACAATAAATTGTTCGGATGTCACAAGCCAGGTGATACACAATTTAAGTAAATGTTCACAGCACAAAATACACTGCAACTAGCCTATTTTGATAAGGCTCGAGGATGTATGGGATATTTCTTCTATATCATAAACCTATGGTAACATTATCAATATTTTTCTTTCTGCCTCAAGTATCATATCATATTATTATTCATCATATTAGTTTAATACTTCAGTAATAATAAACAGTGAAACTTGCAGCTTGGATACAGGGAAGGTTTCAACTTGTGTATGTGCAAAGATAATTTAGAATTTCTATGGTTAAAGAGGAAAGAAAAATAGCCCCATCATTAAATGACAAAAAAAAAACAACTTTGTTAAACATACCTCTGTTAGATCGGTAAAACATGTCCCAACTAGAGGAATATCACCTTCCTGAGCCATCTCTACTTGATCTTCAACAGAACTAATGAGCTTTGTGGAAAAATCATAAATCTCAAGAATATTGCTAAAGATAATCTCAGGATCCTGAAAAAAACAGATATAATTGAATTACACTTAAGTTGAACTGCTTGAGCCCATCTAGCATTTGATACTTACTACTAATTAATAAAAATAGCAGAACATCAGTGTGCTATTCCAATATCCCGGCATCAGTTAAAAGCAACACAGAAAATAGCTCAAATATTGTGAATTTAATTCAAAAATAAAATAAATGCAACATTAAAACTCCATAGAAATTATATTACAAAGCATATTTAACAAGAACAGCACAATCAAGAATCTCAAAAACTATGAAATTTTGTATTAAAAAGAAAATTAAAAAGGTAATATAAAAATATTTCTCAGAGTACCTTAGAACGAGGGAAGAGTTTTACAAATGGAGCACGAAAAACCCTGATGATCATGTTCAAATCTCGAAGGTATTGAGTTTCTTCCATGATCAAGTCTTTCACAATCTCCTCATAGGTCATCTTATCCCTCCTCACTGGTTCGTCCTCCATCCCCACAGACAGCTCCTCCTCTTGAAAGAACATATCGTACAAAACCTGAAAAATTAAGTTAATTAAAAGGCTTATATTTTATTTTACAGAGCAAAGAGCCATCTCTTAATCCATTACAAATTTCTGAAGGAACATCTACAACTTGTAAAATACACAGTCCAGGTCAGTTCTTTCTCATGACCATCAAAGCCAATTAAAAACTGACAAGATGAGAGTCAGACAATCCAGAAAAGTATTTTAGAGTTGGTAAAAGAACAAAATTAACATACAGTATTAGCATCAAAAGGATACATTTGTAATATTTTATTCAAGCCAATTTTGAAGCAGATATTTTCAATAAACGAAACAATAATATTACTTAAATACTAAAACAGTTTTCCAACCTGATCTGCACATATTGCCACTTTAATATCCTGGGAGCTTATTTCTAAGTGTCTGATATTTTTGACATATATTCCTGATATCTGTGGGGAAAAAAAAGTAAATTCATTAAACAAAGAGGAATTGAAACTTCATCTTCAAAATTTTTTTGTTTCCCCAAACAGTTGATTTGGAAATAAACTGTTTAGAATAATCTATACCTTTCTTACTACAGCACATAAATCATGAATAAATAATAGCTTACCTTCAGTATATCAGCAGCTATATACTCAAGCACAGCTGTGATGTATAAAGCTAAAGAAATATCCACTCTGTAGCCTAGCTCATCCTATAAAATTCAAAAAGACATTGTTAAACACTCAAAATATCATTCTTATTACAAAATTCTGTCACTAATTCACAACTAATATTCATAAGAATTTACTCTTCAAAATTACAATTTATATAACTTTTTAAAGTAGAGTTTAAAAAATGCCAGTAAAATCTCCTCAGCAACAAGATTTAACCAAGCAAATAAGGGGTCGTTCGTAAAATATGTCACGCTCTAGGGGGGGAGGGGGGGTTTGAGAAAGTGTGACGCTTTGTGACAAGGGGAGGGGGGTCAGAAAAAGTGTGACGTCACAAAAAAACATGAAATAAAAATGTAAAAAAATTATTTAATTACAAAATCTATTTCAATGTTTTCCATATAAAACCCAAAGGAGCTAATGGCTAATGAGGATCTAACTATGCCACAAGAACAACCAATCAATAACGAGCAAATTCCCATTATTACTATTGAGAAGCATTTGGAAGCAGTTTGGGAAGATATTGTTGAAAAGTAGTGGCAATAAAACTATTTTCTGAATTACTAAAATTTATTTCGGTTGTATTTTTTTTTGTGACGTTACGCACGGGGGGGGGGGGTGGGGGGTGTCTGAGAATTTGTGACGCTTTGTGACCGGTGGGGGAGGAGGGGGTCCAAAAAGGCCATTTTTAGCGTGACATATTTTACGAACGACCCCTAACTGTCAGTGAAAGAAATGCAGACAATTTTATCCGAATGTACTGTGCCAATATATTATAACTAATAAAAGACAATACCAATCATCTCTGACATAAAAAATCAATACAAATAAATACAAACAAATAAATTATAATATTGCACACAAATATATACGTTGAGTGCTTAGCAAAATGGAATTACAATTCTGATGTTTAGAGACTAAACTGCCACATGTGTTTTAAGGGTTTAAACTTTAAAATAGCTTATTTACAGTCTTTATACAGAATTCACTTTATGAATTAAATTTTTTTTTCTAGTAAACATTCAAAACTATTATTTTTTTTAATGAGTCACATGACCAACTCAGGGCACTCCGAAGAACAAAATATATTTGGCAGTAAATTGAGACAAGGCAGTAAAGTTGAATTAAAACATGGATAGTGTCCCCTTCTCCCCTCCCGTAAGTTAAGAACAGAATTTTAACAGGTATAAATTAATATTTGATTACCTTAAGTAAAGGATGGATTTTATCCACAGGAAGAAGAATGCTTGAGTTTTTCTTTCCATCCTTTATGGCATTTTGGGCATCTCTCATAGCCCACTTGTCTATTGGGTCTGGAAAGGTCTTGAGGATACGATCATCTACATCATCTATACTATGTGGCTGAGATGCACAAAGTGTTATAAGGAGGCGTATCATTAGAGTCTCTATATATTCTAATGCATCTTCTTTGGTTGACAAAGTAGGATGTACTTGCTTTTGTACCTACAGAAGAAAACAAATCAATGTTTTAGTAATTATTGCTAAATACACAGTAACAAAAAATTATTTTTTTATTATAGTTTACTGCATGAATAAAATTATTTTAAAAAAAAATCAAAATTTAGAATATGGTTTAACTTTCTGTAATTATTTTCAATGTTCTGGTGTTTTTTGTGTTTCACTACCCTGCTAAGATTAAGACTTCCAATAACTTTTTTTATCAGGAAATATTATATTAGGTATAGAATTAAAGGAGAATGAGTGCTCTTTTTATACAACACAAGTTAAAGTTTAAAAAATTAAAAATTAATTTAATGGGGTCAAATCAACGTTAGCATTGTCAGTTAGGAGAGAAAGAATTAGTGATTAGATTAATGTGCCATTTTTTTTAAAATTAAATCAGGAAATAACCCAACCTAAAAAAGAAGTCCACTACAAGTGGAGGGTTCTGCTAAATTTTCAAAAAATGGGATATATATATATATATATATAAATATATTCTTTAAAAAAAAAAATGTTTGGAAAACACTGAGCTGATCTACAATACATAGTATTTAAAGACAGATCTAGATCTATCTATAAGAATGTATATTATATATAATATATAGATGAGTACTTGACTTATAACTGTACATAGTATTTAATTACTGTAAAAAAAAAACACTTAAAATGCCTATATAGATATTATATAGATCATCTTAGATTCTCACTCTTCTCTAGAACTCAAGATTTAGATTTTCAAATTAAAAAAAAATTTCATTAAATCAATCAGTCTCTATTCTGATTCAAAGATCTAGATATAGAATGAAATCATTCAGATCTATTCATTGGGCTCCACTTGATTTTGATAAGATCCAGACTAGATCTAGGTTTTATTCTAGATTCTAGTAGTTGAATCTCAGACTAATGAGTCACTAATGACTAGTCTGTAGAGACTGTAGACACCATAACTGTCTAGATTCTAGATGATACTAGAGTCTAGATCTAGAGATCTAGTCTTAATCCCTCTACTAGGCTCTACTCACTGTCTCTAGAGTCACTCTAGACTCTAGACAGTCTAGACTAGTCACTTAGTGACTAGAGATAAGAAGCCACTGGCACTATACTGAGCTGTATACTCTGACATGTCAATAGTAGAATAGAATATTCAATAGATGTACTATTATTTAGTATTATTCAGTTAATAACTTAATTAAGTAGTTATTGAACTTAGACATATAGTGCAGTACATGTCATTGAAGACATTGAACTAATTGAATTACTTGATGATTGAAGTTACTTCTCCTAGAGTACTAGACTTACTAGTTACTAGTTTAGTAGTTACTAGTCAATTTAGTCTTAGACGACTTTAGACTAGTTAGAGATTAAGACCAGTCTTAGTGTGGTCTGTCCACTTAGATAATAAAGGCTTGTCTTAGGACTCAAGTTTGACTTAGACTTCGTTTATCTCTATTTTATATCTAGACTAGTTACTGTCTAGCTTAGGACGTAGTCAGAAAAGTCTTTAGTTAAGTAAGTTAGTGTTAGTACAGTGTTACTGTTACTTGTTAGTGTTACTTAGCCCAGGTTTTAACTAAAGTTTAATAAAGTTAACTTACTCCTTTCAATGCCGATGTAAATATCCCCTTCCATTTTGATACATTTTCCTGTTGTAACTGATTTTCTCCAGGTGAAAATGACGGAAACATATCGCCAAATTAAAAGGGTAAACCTGCGACTTTGCAATTTAAAACTCAGCTGGATTTATGAAATTTTCTCAAATCCTGCTAGTGCCATGTTTATCATACAAGGGACATAACCTTGCCCAGTACACTGGGGTCACCGATAGATCAAATATCTATCTTTGACGATAACAAATGTCTGAAAATCCTCCTAAATCTTTCAATAACTTGAAACAATTCGAAATTTATTTTTCTTTAGAAAATGAGAGGTGACTAAGCTGTATATGCGTCGTGTTTACTAATTATTATTGGTACAATTTCCGCATTTATGAATCGGATGCAGATAAATGTTTCACGCATGCGCTTACGACCTAGACAGATCATCGTATTACGACAATGAAAACTTGCGACATTGACACCCACAACAATAATGCACTGACCATGACCATAACAGCTCGGGCGTAGCTGGACAGAGGAGGGGAGCTCAATGACAGGAAGGGGGTGGGATAAATAATAAAGTTCTTAAAAGACGCTCAATTTTTAGCGTTTGCTGAAAATCTGCTATCTAGCTAGCGGGATACACAATTGAGACCAAAAGAAAATATGCTGCCGAGGACAAACGCAGACGACGAAAAAGAAAATCTAAATCGATCACCTGCGGACAATGGTTATACTTGCCCTGGATGTGGGGCTGAGCAGCTGGGGCTGCGCATCCACGGGAAATACTGTATTCCTCACTAATCTTCGGACTCGAAGACAAGCTTAATTATTATTAGATTAGAAACGAACGAGTAGTCATTCTCTGGCGCTGCCAGGGTCGAGTTTTGTTAAAGAGAAACGAAATTCATCGTAGTCCCTTTAACAGTTTCCACTGACGAATTTTCTGGTGATGTGGCAGGTCTGAAGCAGTATATATAGGCTACCGCCCTCTGACAGGCAACGAGGATGTTCCTAGGAATGTTAAGTGTCTTGAAGGTGTCTGTGAGGTCAGTTGTAATTATATCCCCTCAGTTGCTATAACAATGGGATATGTTGTTATTTTGGATAATTTCCATAGACGCTAAATCTCCGAGCCTAGGTTCCCATAATATATTTTCTTTGTTTTTCCAACTCACCTTTCTTAAATTATTATTACTAGTCGACCGGCGGCATAGCATACGCCTCTATTTACCAGGGAAGGCCTTAGGCACTGCAACATATGCGACCGCAGTGGGTCCCGCACTTTCATTGGACCCGTGCTAATTTTTTAGGTGTATAAATTATTAAATCAAGTTACAGGAAGTTAATTCCTTTTTCCAGTCCATATTTATTTATGTTTATGCTATTTTGTGAATGAAAATAGTGCGGATTTGGATACACCATGTCCATTCACACCATGCTGCGCCATGGGATCTTCCCATTTACTTGTTATAAGTGAATTCATGAATAAAAAAATACTATGAATGGAGCAAAAAAAATGGCTAATTGACCTTAATTTACGCGATATTAAGAATAGAGTTGCACTCATGTAACAATGCTTTAGAAAAACAAATTTGAATGTTAATTTGATTAAATGGACTATAATTAGTATGTTCATGTGCTAAAGCATAATACTATCTCTGCGAAGAGAAGCTCTATAATCTTGAATCTTGAGTTGAATTCGAGTTTTAGATCTAGATCTAGATCTAGGAATAGAGAGATGAGTTACCTTTCGTAATCATGTCTAATGAACCAATGTGCGTTATTTGTGATATTAATTAAAGTACTTCTAATGTGAAACCTGAGAGTATGCTCTGTGTATTGTTGTTCTAGTTTCAATAGTCTTACGACACAATAATCTGGAAATAATCTTAATATTATGACAAAAATTGAGAAGAAGAGAATTATATATAAACACCACTTTCATTCACAAAATAGTGCGGATTGGGATGCACCAATTTCCATTCACACCGCGTGCTGCGCCATGGGATCTTCGCTATTTACTTGTTAGCGGCCCCCGTAAGGGGAAAAAGCCGCTATTAGGTTTGTGCAAAATGTCCGTCTGTCCGTCTGTCACACTCAGGGCGCCAAAACTAGAAGAGATACGAAAAATATTTTTTCACCATTAAATGCGGCTTGAAAAGTTTAGGTGCAACGGCTACTTTTAGTTTTCTAAAACAAACCGTTTAATTTATAAAAATTATTATGCAAGCGATTTTTTAATAATAAAACACCAATTGTGAAGCAATTACGTAAATCTAAGGGAGGAAATGTTACTATATGAAATGCTCTTGGCATGTAGATATCACGCACATTTTTTAAAATGACTTTCTGTCTGTCTGTCCGTCTGTCAGACTCAGAGCGCCAAAACTAGAAGAGATACGAAAAATATTTTTTCACCATTAAATGCGGCTTGAAAAGTTTAGATGCAATGGCTACTTTTAGTTTTCTAAACGCAAACCGTTTAATTTATAAAATTAATTATGCAAGCGATTTTTTAATAACAAAAAACCAATTCTAAAACAATTACGTAAATGTAAGGGAGGAAATGTTACTATAAGAAATGCTCTAGACACGCAAATGTCACGCACATTTTTTAAAATGAACTTTTAGCAGCGGCTTTCGTGTACTAGCGTGAAGACTCGAAATGACATGATTCTAAACTAATTTCTTAAATTTAAAAAAAAAATCAGATTTTTAAAAATAAAATTGTATAATGCCCCAATTAAAATGAAACTAACATATTTTTGTGCGTTTTGTCTGTTGGTTGGTCTGTCCGTCACGGTTAGAAAAAAACACTAAAGGCTTTTGAAAATATGATTTAACCTTTACTGTTCTTTCAGAAATATTGCGATAGTTTAAGGATGGGAGCATACAGGAATTGAGCCAGGGACTTAGAAGGAACATCCGAAACAGCTTGCGAATAGGCGGATCTGACAGGGATCCGACTCCGACGGGGGCCGCCTCTGAGTTTGTGTATCACACAAACTCTCTTTGTAATCTTGTTGTTGCTTGTTTTTGTTTGAACTTTTGAACTTGTCTTTTGAGAAATATATATATTCTATTCTATAGATTATTATATTTATTAACCCGCTTAAAGATAATTGAAAAAAAAATCCAAACTTTTTTTTTAAAGATTTATTACTTAATAGATAAAAAGTTATACTAAAAGTATAATAATTAACCTTCAACTGTTGAATTATAGCGAACTGTTATTATATATTTTAATAACTCCTAAAGTAGGCACTCAACAAATAGACACAGACTGTTTAGACTCTCGTAACTTTAGCTGGATCCACCACAGTCCTTCTTCCTACCTTCGTTCACTAGTGCTCTGAGGCGCATCACAAAAACTGGTGCAAGGCAGGGTTACAACAATATGTCCTATACTCTTAAGAAAGCAATTCTTGTATACATATATCTTTGATTTCGAAAACGGCTCTAACGATTTTCTTAAAAATTTCAACGTATTTGCATGTTATTGAAAAAAAAATTGTCAACTCATTGGCCACATCGGGAAAATTCGAGTTCGACCGTTATTTCGATGAAAATGTCTCATTGTTGTAAAATTATTTTTGGCTAGAATAATTTATGACTGAAAGTTTTCCAAAAACGCTGCTTACGCCACTAGGCTTACCGTAGTACAATGCAAACAAGAACGAGTTTTAAATAATCAATGGACCTAATTAAACATTGCGCACCATCGTATTGTAGATTGATTTATTATAGAACTATGGAAGGAAAGTAATGAAATTAAATGTACAGATATATGATTAGTTATTGCGTTTTAATTGCATAGAGCGGTGTAGATACCATTTACTTTGTTATTTATTTTGCTGGGTGAAATAAACTGAATTAACACATAACCTTATAAACAAGGCTTTATTACAATAAAACTGGACTGCTACACACAATAACATAGTACAGACTGGTCACGATTCACAGACTACGACAATGCGAACACGATTACAACTACGATTACAAATACTAGCACGATTACAAACACGGGTAACATAAAAGTCCATTGAACGATCACTCCATTCACCCCTCCTTTATTTCTTTCTGGTTCTTACATTATAACCATGCGTAGGAAAGGAAGGATTCGGAGGTGTCTCTGGCGTAGAATGAAAGGAAGGATTCGGAGGTGTCTCTGGCGTAGAATTTTCTCCTTGCAAGTCGTAACTTCCCTGTACGGGGCTTGAGTCAATATTGGCTTCTGGCATTGGGTGACTCTCCTGTGAGTCACTTATGACTCCTGGCTGGTTGTACATCCTTGGGGTGGGGCTCTGTAATTTGCTGATAATTTCAGGCACGTAGCGACTCCCTGGTGAGAGATCCAACTGGTCGCCGATCTCTTCAGGCAGAATACCGTTCTCTGATTCGAGAAAGTCGTTCGTGGAACTTTCCTTCGGCGCCAGGTGCCTAAGCGACACCGTCTCTTCCCGGCCGTTTGGAAATCGTATATGGGCGTACTGCGGGTTGCAACTAAGAAGTTCAACCTCTTGTACCAATGGGTCAAATTTTGAAGATCTTACAGGTGATTTTAGTAATACCTTCCCTGGGGTATGTAGCCAAGTAGGCAAGGATGTTCCTGTTGGCGATCTTCTGTTGAATTTGAAAATCCGTTCGTGTGGAGTTTCATTAGTAGAAGTACACAGTAATGATCGAATTGAATGAAGTGCCTTAGGCAACACACATTCCCACTGTGATAGTTCCATTTTCCCTGAGTCCAATGCTAATAAAATAGCCCGCCACAATGTTTTATTCAGCTTTTCTATTTGTGCATTTTCTTTTGTATTTGTCCTGCTGGTTGCTATGCCTTTAGAATGTAGATATTCTGTAGTTTCTGTGGACATAAATGATGTGCCACGATCAGAGTGGATGTAACTGGGTGTTCCAAAGAGGAAAAATAACTGGTCGAAGCACTTAATCACTGTCTTAGAGGTCATATCAGGACAGGGAAAAGCGAATGGAAACCGTGAATATTCGTCAATCATTGTTAACAAATACTTGTTACGAGTGGCTGATGGCAAAGGACCTTTAAAGTCAACACTTATTCTCTCAAACGGCTGTGTGGCGTTTATGAGCGTACCAGCGAATTCCTTAGAGAATTGCGGCTTAATTCTATTGCAGGTTTTGCATTGTTGAATGGTCTGTCTAACCTCTTCAACTGAGAAGGGCAAGTTCTTTGACCTGACATAATGTAGAAGTCTAGTAATACCTGGATGGCACAGATATTCATGGTACGTCTTTAGGTTACTATGTCTTGTCATGGCTGCACAGTGCCCTCTAGACAAGACGTCTGTTGCTGTGTTTGCGTTCCCAGTCGTACGAGCAGAACTCCCAGTCGTATGAGCAGAGCTCCCAGTCGTTTGGGCAGAGCTCCCAGTCGTATGAGCATAGCTCCCAGTCGTTTGGGCAGAGCTCCCAGTCGTATGAGCAGAGCTCCCAGTCATTTGGGCAGTGCTCCCAGTCGTATGAGCAGAACTCCCAGTCGTTTGGGCAGAGCTCCCAGTCGTATGTGCAGAGCTCCCAGTCATTTGGGCAGTGCTCCCAGTCGTATGAGCAGAACTCCCAGTAGTTTGGGCAGTGCTATCGATTGTTTGGGCAGGACTTATTTGGCCCAATCTCCAGTTTGTAGATTTTCTGGTTTGTGCCAAACTTTCAGAATTCGTAGTGTTTTGATATCTGTTTGTCCGCGATGTTTCGTGACGTTTAGTTTGGGCACTCACTGAAGATGTTACTGTTTGTCTAGATGATACTCTTCTTGTCTGTACATGTCGCTCTCTAGCGTCTTGCATCGATTCTGGGTTTGGTTGTTCTGATTCGACGCTGAATGTAGCAGGACTCGGAGAAGTAGGCTGAGTGTTTGATATTGAATGTCTTAAGCATCTCGAACGTGTTTGACGGCGAGATTTAGTAGCAATAGGTTTGCAATTAGGAGATACATTTGCAAACAATAGTGGTGCCTCTACCTTAACAGCATTGAGCGAGCAAACATGAAATGCAGGTCGACTACCGTTGAATGGAAATATCAGTTCTTTGTGTAATGCGAGGAAATCCAACCCAAGCACTATATCAGTGCAAAGTTCATCTAGTAACGAAAGCTTGAATTCATTGTAAACTTCCCCTTTGTATTTTAGCGATGCAAACATGTGGCCTCTAGTGACGCTTGACAGTTGAGATGACGCCATAGAAATTTCGTGCTTTGAACGTGTCACTGACCAATCAAACTCTCTTGGTATGTTTGAAGAAATGTAGCTTTCCCCGCTACCTGTATCAATTAGGGCTTTTAGGTTCACGCCATTTAGGGAGATGTGTACTGTTGATTTAGTTAAACCAGATACGGACGAAGCAGCAATTAGTGATGTTAGATGTGTAGAGCCCTTAACACAGCTACACTCTTCACAGAGTTGTCTTTTAATCTCGTGGCTAGGAGATGTTTTGATTTTAGGTGTGTTGCGGGACCTGCAGACTTTCGAAAAATGTCCATTTTTCCCGCAAAAATGACACAAGCAGTCTTTGGCAGGGCATTTCGCTCGGAGATGCCGACTTCCTCCGCAAAAGAAACATTTAGTACTCACTGTTGCGATTGTTTCTGAGTCTCCCATTTCTTCGGTAGAGATTGCCGATGACAGAGGAGATGACTCTACCAATTGAGAAGGAGCACTAAACGAACTGGACTCTTTTTGGGCCATGTCGAGTGTCTTGGCAATATCTAAAGCCATTTTCAAGTCAAGGGATCTTTTCTCAAGTAGCCGCTGTCTTATTACACTCGAACGCATGCCGCTAACGAAGGCATCACGTAGGGCGTCCTCTTCATTTTTGTCAGCACTAACAGCTCGAAACTGACAATCTCTGGCCATCACTTTCAGCTTGTGTACAAATTGATCAAGACTTTGATCGACTTCTTGTTTGCACGTTGCAAGCAAATGTCTGGCCAATGTTTCATTAGGGGCCTTCACAAATAAGTTCTCAAGAATAGATTTTGCTTCTGAGTATTGGGTACAGGTAGAAATATACTGATATAAGGATGGAGACACAAAGTTGCATAGAAGGTCAAACTGTTCGCTTTCACTAGCCCCTACCTTCGTTGCGAATCTGTCGAAGCATGAAATCCAGTGTTTCCACGTAACAGAAGCAGTGGTTGAACTTGGATCAGCATCCAGTCTATCGGGACGCAAAAACTTCTCCATTTAAGAATAGTTATATTGTAATAAATTGAAATAAACTGAATTAACACATAACCTTATAAACAAGGCTTTATTACAATAAAACTGGACTGCTACACACAATAACATAGTACAGACTGGTCACGATTCACAGACTACGACAATGCGAACACGATTACAACTACGATTACAAATACTAGCACGATTACAAACACGGGTAACATAAAAGTCCATTGAACGATCACTCCACTGGGGATCTCCAGCTGTCTCGTTCTGTGGCTAAGGCCACATGCAACCAGGTGCTCTCTTCTATGTCAATTGTCAGCTAAGGCAAGTTGGCGCCTAAGCTGGTCTGTCAAGCGTAACTGTCGGACTTAAAGAATTCCCTCTATACAAAGGCCAAGGATACATATTTGAGCCCAACAGAAAATTTGCTGCCGAAGACAGACGAAGACGCGAAAAGAAAATCTTAATAGACCACCGGAGGGCAATGGTTATGCTTGCCTTGGATGTGGCAAAATATGTAGGTCACACGTGGGGCTGCGTAGCCACGGGAAATACTGCATTCCTCATTAATCTTCGGATTATTTAACCGAGCGAGGCTCGGCCTCCTGATATTATATAGTAAACACACAAGACAACCACTTGTCTTCGGCAATAAACAGTTAGGCCTAAACATTGTTAAAGCTGTTTCATAGTTTACTTCCAATGTGGCTTATTGGTCTCCTGGACGCAGTCAGATTTTTTTATCAGAGGTGTATACAGCTCAAAATCCTGCTTGGCGGAGTTAAGTTCATTGGTTAATATGCATGACTACATGTATGACGCGTAGGACGTAATCATCTTTTTTTGAAGTAACGTCTGTAACATATAAGATAAGATTCTTCTAACAAAACTATGCAGATCAAATATGAAATATTGTATTCACTAGACTTTATTGATGGAGTCAAGTGGCTAGTAGGAAAAGCTAATGTTGCTTTTTTTAAAGCCTAGGTTCCTATGGCTCCGAGGTAGAACTCCGAGCTATTGTCTCAGATGAGGGAACAAAACCGGAACTACTGGCCCAAATTGCACAGTCCACAGCAGCTCTTTCAAAACTTAAAATAATATGGAAAGACAAAGGCAAAATCAGACTGATGCGCGCCATGGTCATGGCCACTGACGCTGACTGCAGAGTTAGAGAGAAGGATCCTAGCAATGGATGCTACAGAAGGATTCTAGGTATCACATTCAAAGACCGCATCACAAACAAAGAGATTCGAGTTCAGGTTAAATTACTGCAGCGATTGGACCCCATGATGGATGACCTGCTAAGTATCGTAAAAAAAAAACAACCGCAAGCTAAAAATCTATGGCCATATTACAAGATCTGCGGGGCTCACTAAGACCTTTCTTCAGGGAACAGCACCAGGAAAAAGAAGAAGAGGCAGACAGAGAAAGCGATGGGAGGACAATATAAAAGAATGGACGGGCCTACCATTGAATGAGGTCCTAACTAAGGCAAAGGACAGAGAGGAACGAAGAAGGACGGGTCGACGAATCTTGAGTGGTGCCCCAAAGGTCCAGTGGACTAAGGGATAGGGAAAGGTAAAGGTAAAAAAGGTTCCCATACTTATTATTATTATTATGTTTTGATGACTGCAAGGCTCGCTATTCATTTGGATTTTTGAAAGAAGCATAATGCTTTGTAGTCTCCCCTTATCTATGTCGACTGAAAAGTTTCCAACTAACGTGATAGATTTGTATTCTATCTAAAAATAATTCCAATTTTATATTTAAAATATCTGCGAAGTTATTTGTCACCAATTTGTCTGCTGATAATTCAAGATAGGGTGTATTGTTTTTCTATTCAACTTTCATGGTCGTATATATAATCTTTTGAGCGTTGGTATTTATTTTTTCTTCTAGTAACGGAGCTGGTAGACACTAGTACAGTGAAACATCGAGATACGAGTTGAATTCGTTCCAGACCCGAGCTCGTAAGTCGAATTACTCGTATCTCAAACAAATTTTCCCCATATAAACCCGATTTATAGGCTCTAACCCTATATAAGGTCCCAAAGTTACCTAAATGCTGAAAAAAAAACAATTTATAAATTAATAAATGTACACGAAACATGTATGCATAAACAATAAACTAAATAATGAAATGAGAAATGCAGTTGATATCAATCAAATGTATGTAAAGCAATGCTGAATGTAGGACAAGATAGATCCACTTGGAGAGAGAGCATAAAGAAGGGGTCTTTGATTGCAGATGCCATACACAACAGAAGCAGAAAGAAGGGTGAAAGTGCAACGGCGCCTGGTGACTACATATGCCCAACCTGCGATCGCAGCTGTGTATCAAGGATCGGCCTCTTTAGTCACACAAGAGCTTGCAAGGGGAAAAGATCGTCTCTAGAGACGTAAAATGCCACAGAGAGAGTGACGAGTGCGGGTGAGGAGGAGGGATCGTGGGGTAGGGTGGACGAGTTGACTGCACAGAACTAAGGCTACTTAGTAGCTTCATTAACAGCATAAACAAAACAACACTGCTTTATTTTCATGGATATCATCCTCTTCCTCGTATCATTTGACTTGCACATACGTTTACTTTCTTGGGACCTATGATTCACAAGAAGTATTCCGATTCAAATCACTAAAATCGCTCAGCTCGACTCGTAACTCGAATTATGGCTGGTAAAACGAACAGTTGTCTTTCAAGTGGTAAGTATCTGTTTCAAGAGACCGTGTTGTTTTCTATTAGACCATGTAATATGGCTGGATGCTGAAAAAATCAGTATCAATGCTTGGTAATGGCGACATAAGCAGATTCTGGCAAATTTGGATATTCAGCCATTATCAAATGTGTTCTATAAGCTCACTTACTTTTCAACAAATGTGTGACATTTTTCAATAAAATCTATTTTTAGGATATTTTATGTCCTAATATATTGAACTAATAATTGGATAATTGTGGTGGCAAAGATATTCGACGTTTTGGTCCATAAGATGCAGCCTTTTTTATTTAATTGTCTTGTAGCGAGAGTTTTCAGTGCAATAGACCTGCTATTTCTATGACTCTTATCTGAACCAAAATTAACATTCCCATTTCTTAAGCTTAAAAAGACAGGAATGGAGGGGATGGGGGGGGGCTACCATCTTCTACTCAACATCCTCCAGATGACGGATAGGAGAAGGAAAGACCTAAAAATATAAGTTTTGTTTTGTTTGTTTTACATGTTTCGAATTGAAGATTATTACATCCTAGCCCAAACCTCCCGTAGGACAATGGGGAAATGGAGATTGGCAGGGCTGGAACCCGGGACACACGAGCAGGCAGCTGTGAATACCACGTATACGGTGTTACATTACAGGAAAGTGGAATGGTGCGCATGCGTGTTAAAGAGAAGGAGACGAGAGTTCAGGATGGGGGAATAAAAGCAAAATACCATTACAATGTTAGTTATTAAATTAAGATTAAATTATTTATAAACTACAATGTTGAAGATTGTTGTTAATCTACTGATGTTACGCAACAAGACGTAACAAGTGGTCTCTAAATGCTCCTTCTTCCCTAGTGCTATTAGAGCATGGGATCGGTTGAATGAGCTAGGCATTGGTTAACATGCGTGACTAGATGCATGACGCGTAGGACGTCACCATCTTCTTTTTTTTTTCTTTCGAAGTTAGTCTGTATAAGATAAGACATAAACAACCGCGGACCAACTTAAGAAATAGTTATCCAATATTCACTAATTTCACAGAATGCATCTATAAAAACAAAAAGGGAAATGATTGCAGCAAGCTGGCATCGGGCTCTAAAACTCTAAACCCTAGTAAATGACGATCATTAGTTAAGAATCAATTCAACTCCGATTTAAATATCTACTGCCTTGAAGACGATCTTGGATTATTACAATATAAGAGAGCTAACCTAGAAAGAAAAGCAAGATGAAGTTTAAGTCAATGTGCCTCTTGGCTTATAAAGTGGTGACACGAAGCCTATATGTTCTATGTTGGACATTTAATATTCGTAAATATTCGTACTGAATGATTTCAGTCTAATATTGTATTTTAAAGTTTTGACTATTTCTGGCAGCCTTTAACGTATGTAGGAGGCGCAGTGGCTGAATAGTGAAGCTCTTGGCATCCGAACCAAGGAGTCCCGGGTTTGAATCCTGTTGAAGACTGGGCTTTTTACATTTGGGATCCGTAGAACGCCCCTGGCTCTACCTAGCTGTAATGGGTACCAGACATTAGTTGAAGAAAAGAAAAAGCGGCTGGTCGTCGTGCTGGCCACATGACACCCGCGTTAACTGTGGGCCTCAGAAACAAATGCCTTTTACATAATCTTCATTATAGATCACAAGGTCTAAAAAAAAGTTTTTTTTTAATATATGGACTTAAACACACAATTTTGTGTCTGTGTGTGTGTGTTTTTATGATGCAGTAGTTCAGGAAATATAGAGTATTTAAACGTTTGTAAACGCGCACGATTTGTAAACACCCATCGTACTTTTTTAATCACGACGCTTTTATTGTAAAAGGAAAGGGAAAACTACTACATTGGTAATACGCAGGCATCATTTCTGCTTACTTCCTACACGTCTGCTATTTGCTGCTATCCAGACGATCAAAGTTACATGAGGTCAAAGACCATAGGTACGTGAACTTTTTTTCTTTCTGCTACGTAGGGAAAATGAAACCAGGTCAGGGGTGATTGCTATTTTTAAGCATCCTGACGTATTAGCTATAGCAGACTTGTGTTTTAGGGTTGAAAAATGGTTGAAAAACACGCACTAAACAGCCCAGATTATTCACTGAACAGAATTAGAAATAAAAGGGGGGTGTTTACAATTATTGACAAATCTCATAGCGAAGAAAATGGAAACAGTAGTATCATATATCATAAGAGTAGAGCTAACTATGACTAAGTTAGATCTAATTACTTTATTGATTTGATTTGTTTATAATACTTTTTTTTTTCTCTTTGACAGTCTAGATAGGGCCTACCAGTATCCAATACTTGATCATCTATTAGTGTCTATATGGCTTCAGAAAAGAAAGGAAAATATGGCGGGAAAATTTCAACAGGCATTGAAAAAGAAAATAGAAGAAACTAATAGGAAGATGATTGTCACTATTATAAACTACATAAGGATGAGTTTAAAAGAAAAAAAAAAGGAAAACGCAACTAACAAAGTTGTGAAGGACAAGAAAAAGTAGAAAAAAAAAATGCACAAGCAAGTTAACAGTTAAAGAAAGGAAGAAACTAGAAGCTAAGAAAATTAACAAACTGAGTACTTCAAAAGACATAGATGAAGACAGTGATGAGACTCAATTATTAAGAAGGGAGATGGAAAAAGAGCTATCTGCTGGCGTTGGTGGTGCAACACAACTAACAAATCAAACTACAAAAGATCATTGCTCAGTGGCAAAAAGGTGGAAAACTTAGATCCTGTGAAATATGTGTGGTTGCTTCATGCCAAAAATTTGACAAGTGAAGAACTTGAAGATCTTTCTTTTGTGTGTTAATCATGTTGCTCAGATCAATGATCTTGACATTGGGTTTAAGGTTTCCATAAATTTATGTAAATATGCAAACTTTAATTGTATAAAATGAGTTAATATCTGGTGCATGTCTGTTTTAGTGAATGTAGTATGTGTATATAAATTTATATATGTAAATATCTAAATGTTAATATGTTTAAAAAAACAACATTTCCTAGAGTTGCAGATAATTAAATACTTAAAGGCTAAATGTGTATCTGAATATGTAGACATTTTTTTAAAATTGTAAAGATCAATTGTAAATATTGGCTGTGTATTTCTATATATAAATGTAAATATATTTTTAAAAAATTGTGTTGCTATTGTTTTATTTTCTTTGAAATCAAATTAATAAAAATACAAAAATATTTAAAACAGAATCTAAATATTAAACAACTCCTGCATAAAGAAAAAAGAACATGTATTTTATATAAAAAAGGGGGGGGGCATTATAATCATGATATCACCTAAAATACAAGTCTAGGCAACCATAATTATACTCCAAACTAAATAAAAAGAAAGAATAGATGATGGATTAAATGTTAAAAATAACTTTAGATAGGAATCTTAAATGACAATTATTTTTAAAAGCATTTTAATTAACGTGTTTACAAATTTTTCTCAGTGTATACATTTGTTGCACCTCGGGAAAAGGGTGTTTCCAAATGTTGCCGACCCTACTGTAAGTTTACATGAATTTCAATATGAAAAATGTAATGCAGAGACTAAAAATAGACCTATAATAAAAGATTAAAATTTGAAGATTTTCTGGGTACTTTCTATTTTTTTGTAGGTATTGTCATTACTGAACTATAAATAAAAAACAAAAGATCGTGCCAAAGTGTTTACAAACGTTTAAATACTCTAGAGACTTAGGCCAACGTTAAATCACGCGACTAGGTTCGCAACGACAAATTTATTGTGCATTTAGTCATTGTTTATTGCTCCGCAATATAAAACATTATTGTTTTTCAGAAAGTTTTACTAGTTAGTAGTTATTTATTATCATAAGTAGAATAAGCCCATGATTACTGATAAACAGTGAGAGACCTTTACATCATCTACCCTTTAGATTTCTAGATCTGAACTGGAGTAGTTTACTACTTCTTTCTTGGCAATGTTTACAAGGCATAGACTTAGAATCTATATCTACTACTTTAGACTGGACATGGATATTTTTTTAAACACTAGATCTACAAACAATGTCGTGAACATTTTTTTAGAAAGTTGGAACAGGGCGTTGTTTTGTAAAGTAGTTAAAAGAAGTAAAGTTGTTTTTTTTTCAAGATATAATTTAATTTTTAGATCGAGATTATCTAGATCTAGTAGCCCTAATTGAACATTAAAAAAATAATAGATCTAGTACTCTCGTCTCATAATTATTTTTTTGCAATTTTTAGATACATAATCTAGAAAGATCTAGGTAATCAATACATTTAAATGTACATAAGATGATTTAAATCAACATGAATTATTTCGATCTACGATTTTTTAAACATTATCTCAATGCAAACCAACAGGAAATGGCTTTGTTTCATATAGTTGTCTGAATATCCGAGAAATGATTTTGCATTATTTCAAAACTTTGAAAACTAAAGATCATTACTTTTCTAAGACAGTATAGATTGATGGGGCGACTTAGAGCTTGAAAAAGAGTTTACATACATAAAACTCTCTCTCTCTCTCTTTCTCTTTCTCTCTCTCTCTCTCTCTCTCTCTCTCTCTCTCTCTCTCTCTATATCTCTATCTCTCTCTCTATATATATATATATATATATATACATATATTTGTTTATGAAGACAGCAACAGAACAGAAGTGGAACAGTATAAAGTCGACACTGTGGAAAGTGGAAACAGTTAGATGACCTCGACTTTGCAGATGACTTAGCAGATGCAGGAAAAGATAAATATTGTTGCAGACAATTCAGCTAGAATGAGTCTTACCATAAACAGAAGGAAGAGCAAGGTGTTCAAGATAAAGGCATCCAACAATACACCCACTATAGTCCAAGGTGAGGCGCTGAAAGAGGTGGAAAGCTTCACCTATCTAGGCAGCATTATAGATCACCATGGAGGTACAGATGCAGATGTCAAAAGCCGCATTGGTAAACTCGAGCAGCCTTCCTTCAGCTTAATGAACACCTGGGGATCTATGGAATTAAGCACCACCACCAAGATTAGGCTCTTTAACACCATTGTTAAGCCGATACCTGGAGAACCATCATATCCAGGTATTCATCAATACCTGCATGAGGAAGACTGATCCGCTAGCCAGACAAGAGACACTGTGGTAAAGAACAAAAAACAGACGCCCATTGAAGTAGATATCCTTCAGAGACGCTGGAGATGGATAGGTCAC
>JADKLZ010000104.1:28617907-28630277 GCA_021533235.1 Biomphalaria straminea | reverse complement strand
TTAGGGTTAATATAGCATTCTTGACATTTTTAGTTGAACTTGAAAAATTCCAATAACATTTGTTCTTAGGTTCTAGTTTGGCACACGAGAACAGAACGAAGTCAAACTCCTTATGAAGAAGCGATGGTCAAACTGTATGGCGCTGACGCATATCCAAACATTGAAGTTTGACATATTTTACAAATTAATGTTATTAGACATGTTTTTCTTTTCTATCTATGCTGTTTATATATTTATGACAATTGTTAAAAAAAATGTTAAAAGTATGGTTCTTTTAGTTAACATTTTTACTTATTTTTTTATTTAATATGTCTCCTTTAGTAGTGTACATTTTTTAAACCATGTATATAACTAGCAGTAGCAGGTACCCTTGCTGGGCAGGACGTAGAAACAAGATTGTGTCAAGACGTCCAGGGATGAGTTTAGGATGTATTAAGACACACGACCTTCAAGATTTACATAAAATAAGATAAAACTAATATACTATTAATAAACTATTGCTATTTTAAACATTAAAATTACAAATGGCTGCAAAGTGCACAAAACATCGAAGCAGTAAATGTGTTGACTAATGATCTGACTTTCTTATCTTCTTATCTTATAAATTAAGGAGACGTTACTTTAACAGAGAAGATAATTACGTCGTAAACTTTTCATAAGTCATGTATGTGAAACTCTGCTAAGTCGTTGGCTTTCTTGGCAATATGGCGACCTTTCCATGTTCTGCAAAAAAAAAAGCATTTGTAGGCCTACTATATTGTACTAGCCTATGGAACTAGAAATATGCTTTTACATTTGTGTCTTTCTGAGTATTTTTTTAAAGTTTTTTTTTATTTGTAGATTATGCCTCCGTGTTTTCTGTATTATAGCTACTTAACTTTTTTAGTACTCTGTCCTTTAGCGTCTCTAAATTTAGTCATTTTACTTTTGGTGTTATTTAAATCAAATGTGAATATTCCATTGTTATAAATCTCACGTCTCTGTTTTGCGTCCTTTTCATAAAGCGTATGAGATATTTTGTGTGGAAACTGAAAATCAGACGAATAGCCAGATATAACGCACATTCCTCATCCCGTATGCTAGGACAAATCTGAACAAATATTCTTTCTTCCCTTGTGCCATTAGAGCGTGGTTGCCTGAGCTAGCCAGGAAAACCAGTGACTTAGAATTTAAGTCACTGTTTAATATGCATGACTGAATGCATGACGCGTAGGACGTAATCGTCTTCTTTTTTGAAGTAGCGTCTGTATTATATAAGATAAAATAAGAATACCCTGTTTGTCAAGTTATGATGGGAGACGTGATTCCCCTATTTACGGGCTGGTCCAATTCAGCGTACTAGATTCTAGAATTAGCTGGCCAAAGAAATGTATAGGAGAGCGTTTAACTTTATATTATCATATAAGTATTAAAAATGGGAGGGGCTACGTGGCGAAAAAATATATATATATATAGCATGAGAGCAAATCAACGGCTGAAGCCGATGGGTAATGCTAGTATTTTGATATATTTAAATCAAATATAAAAAATGAACTGTTTGTCTAAACGTATTAATAAAACGTGTTATAGGCTGCAGTTATGTCTTATAGACACAACTCAAATGTGACACAAAGGATGCTTAAACATAATTGTAACAAATATCAACTCTAGGTTACACTATGTATCAAGAGAACAAGGTGAAGAGAATATAGTTCAACATATATATCCCGACGAAGACTTGAACCACGAATAGTATGTACCCCTTTAGAAATTTGAAATCTATAGGGCAGATGATGTAATATATATATATATTAGCCGACGGTTAATAAAGGTGTCATGTGGCCATGCTATGACCAGTCGCGCCACTTGTTGGTTGGACTCCAAAGAGTCCCGAAGTTCTAAATCCAGGACGTGACAGAGATTCGAACCCGGGACCCATCAGTTTGGAAGCGCTGTACCTCTCAGTACCCCCGTCCTCCCCATCTCAAATCGCCTAGCAGCAACCAACTATCAGGCTAATGTCTGGACATCCAGTTACTCAAGAAGGGGCCCTAAATTTAACTAAATTTTCTGCACTTCTTAGTCCAGGGAGGCGCGGTGGCTGAGCGGTAAAGTGCTTGGCTTCTGAACCTGGGGTCCCGGGTTCGAATCCCGTTGAAGGCTGGGATTTTATTTCGGGATCCTTGGACGCCTCTGAGTCCACCCAGCTCTAATGGGTACCTGACTTTAGTTGGGGAAAAGTAAAGGCGGTTGGTCGTTGTGTTGGCCACATGACACCCTCGTTAACCGTAGGCCACAGAATCAGATGATCTTTACATAATCTGCCCTATAGACCACAAGGTCTGAAAGGGGAGCTTCTTAGTCCAGACATCCTGGCAAAGGAGGCAAACATAGAAACATAATATGCCCAACTTACAGGCCTGGTCTTGTGATGTGCACTCTGGGCTGTTGTCTCGATGGTCTTGGGTTCCAACCCTGCCCACCCCCATCCTTCGGGGGTTTGGGTTCGAATGTAATAATTGACTCATAACCCTCAATCCGAAACATTTAAAACGAAAGTAGGTATTACTTTAAAAAAAAATGATACTTATCAAAACACCCCAATAGGAACTCCGTACATGTGCAGTCACGTGTCATGTTCGCTTCAGATGGTTTTATTAGTCCATAACGTCATGGTCCCAGCTGTCGGTGCACTATTGCTGTCTACCGTACAGCTGCGAGACGTGTGCTTCTTCACAGGGATAATACCAGATCACTTGTAAAAGTTTTATTTGACAAAGTAAGTATCTCTGTAAGTACTTGCTAAATATTCAAAGGCTATTATACCATTTTTCTAGCACTTGGCATCATATTTAGAGGGATGGAAAGGGGGGGGGAGTAAACTATACACAAACAATCGAATTATCTCATGTTTGATAAAATTTTATTTAAATAAAAAATTAATTGTGAAAGTAAAATAGAAATAACAAGTTTTTTTTAAAATTTGAATGTGTAAACAACATTTTTTTAAGAACTTGTCTTTTATTAGACAAGATTACAAAGAGAGTTTGTGTGATACACAAACTCAGAGGCGGCCCCCGTCGGAGTCGGATCCCTGTCAGATCCGCTTTGATCTCTCAACGGACGGACAGACAGACAGACAGACAGACGGACAGACAGGCCACACAAAACTAATATACATCTTCCGTGCTTTGATCTCTCAACGTTAGCCTTGTAAAGCCGATGTTCAAGGCAACTGCCACACTTGTTTTATGAGTTGATTACTTTACGAGTAAATACTGGTATGTTACTCGTATGTTGGAACAAAAAAAATGTGAAAACATGTGCAGTATATTAGATTATTAATTGTCTTAAAGTAGGTTTCATTTATATTGCATACTAATTAGGTTTTTTCTCTTTAAATACTGTTTGCATAAAATATTTTTAAAAATTAGATTTTGAGCTTTTAGAAAAAAAAAGTAGCCGTTGCATCAGAACTTTGAATGCTCTATATTATCGTGATGTCAGATTTTCATTTTCTCTTCTACTTTCTGAGCACTAAACGGGACGGACGGACGGACAGACAGACAGACAGACAGACAGACAGACAGACAGACAGACGGACAGACAGGCCACACAAAACTAATAGCGTCTTTTCCCCTTTCGGGGGCCGCTAAAAAAATGAAGAAATTTATGGTACTATAAGCTGATCGTTTGCCGCAGTGTTTAGAGCCCTATTATGCCGATTATCGTCATTCTTGTTTGTTTTGTTTTACATGTTTCGAATCTCCCTTCAGATTTGAAGATAGTTTACTTTCTAGTCCAAACCTCCCGCTGGAGGAAAGGGGATGTGAGCAATTAGGGTTTGAACCCAGGACCATCTATAAATCCAAACGACAGTCCAGCGCGCAAACCGCACGACCATCTATGCTATATATCTTGTTTATATTTTCCCCCTCGAAACTGGGTTTTTTTTTTTTTTGTGAATAATTTATACATTAAACTTAAAGATTGATGTCCCAAGCTATGAAATGACTTCCGAATGATGTAGCTATTGGAAAAGAAATTTTCAGTTTTTGAAAACGTTCCTCTATAGCAGGGGCTCTCAACCTGTGGATCGCGACCCCTTTGGGCATTGGGGGCCGACTGACGATTTACCAGGGGTCGCCAAAGACCATTGAAAAATGGATTGCTTTTATCTATTCTTCTATTGCTGTGTGTATGTGCGGGGGAGGGGGTTGCGACATAGTGGGGGATTGTAAAAAGGGGTCACCAAGATTAAAAGGTTGAGAACCGCTGCTCTATAGATTGTCTTGTCTTCCTCTTCCTGATTGCTGTCAGATTCCCCAATTATATTTTTAAAAAATGAAGGGATAACATTTTATCGAACATAAAAACATGCAAAATGTGAAAAAAAAATTGCTTTAAAAAAAACAAAGCTTATATAAGAGAAAGAACTCCACATCTACATCAATATTCCTTAATATTAATAACATTTACTTCCTGTTTTCTGTATCGAACAAAATTAATTAATTACCTTTAATTAATAAATTAATTAATTGGTTTATTTTATTTTATTGATTCATATTTTATTAGGGACAACGAATAATTGTGCAAAGTTTTAGATAGATCCGAAAATGGGACGTAGAGCAACAACGTGCACAAAATATGTACCAGAGAGACGGACGGACAGACAGACAGAATGACGGCACAAAGTTTCAGATAGATCCGAAAATGGGACTTAGAGCAACAACGTACACAAAATATGTACCAGAGAGACGGACGGACAGACAGACAGAATGACGGAATAAGATTTGCAAAAATGAATAATAATTGTTCGATAAAATAGAAAATCATTAGTTGATCGAAATACAAACACAAGTTCGCATTGACTTAGTTCTGGATGAGCTGATTTGTTTCCCAGGCTTGTAAACACTGCTGCAGTTTTTAAAAACGTAACACTGGCTCATGCCCGTACATCATTGTGACATCTGTTTTACCTCGTTTTTTTTGGTTCAGTGAACCTGTTAAATCTACAATAACGAAACAGTTTACATTCCTTGACATTGTTTTTTACCCAATGACCGTAATAGATGTGTATACTGCTGGATAGTTCTCCCACGTTAAAACCTTATGTTGCCTCTAGTGTAACTTTGTAATAAGACTCAGAAGACAATCTACAAAGGGGACTATATCAGCTTAAACCACCACTTCAGTCAAGTACTATTTCTTTCAATTCTTTGAAATACTAATTGTTTGTTTTTTGAATTTATTATTTTGTTGTCAGGTAAAATAAGTAATTGTGAAAAATCTCAATTTGATCCGAGATTGGGTGTCGGAGAAATAACGTATACAAACTTCAGGCCAGACAGGCAGGCAGGCAGAGTGAGTTGGTATAAGCTTTGTAAAAAAATGGAACGAAAGTCTAAAAAAATTGAAGGAAAATGAAAATGTAGACTAGAAAATACGAAAAAAATAGTATAGTCCTTTTTTTTATTGTTTCACTTGCAGTTTTATTCCATCAGACTTTGACCATTTCAGAGTCAGTTATGTACACATCTTTTGGTCAATTTTTGCAAAATTAAAATACTATATAATAATAAACTCACTCGGTAAGTGTGTTTGATAAAGAAAGTATGTAAATCTACACGTTCTTTGTATGTTTTTATTATTTCTAGATATTCAAACAAAAAAATGTAATTTTCGTATATTTCTGTATTTTAATTTGCTTCATTTGATTTAGCAACAATCCGAGCCTTTTTTTTTATATAGTTAACGAATTATAGTTCTTGTTAACCGGCCTCTCCGCTAACACTGACCACTAAACTACAATACTTTCGCGGAGGCATCATTGCTTTTAAAATCAGTCGTGCCCCTCTGTTTTTTTTTTCTCTTTCGCAGGGGACCACAAGTAGGAGACCAACAAGGACTCTAGAATCTAGTGGTCAATGTTTTCAACGAGAAAGTTTTTGTGTCTAGCTGTCATTACCTTGATTGCTCTATTGGTAATGCTGATTAGGGATTTGCGTGAGTGATTCACTAGATTTTTTTAAAATAAAGATTCGCATTCGTTGTATTGGGCCCGGGTTCATTGAACCCTTTCGCGCCATGGATGCTACGCCACTGACAAAGAGGACTTCGTTTGATTACGAAACTAGAAAGCTTAAGCTTACATAGTGTTTTACTTTATTTACAAAATTGAGTTCGAATATTTCGGAAACAGGAAGAGTATTGATATTGTTATTAAATGTATTAATGTTTTATACTCACTTGTTGATGTTGATAATGAATTCAACATCTCGCTTGAAAATTTAGTTTTTAATTTTGATCATATTAAGAAAAACAACATAATGCTTTATACTTATGTACTGTTGTGTGCCTATTAGCGGTGTTGCAATTTAAACTGTAATGAATCAAACCACCAACGAAGGCCGCACAATAATATAGTAAGTCGACGCTGCTTCAACGATAAACCAACTTTAATACTCAAGAAGGGACCCGTCGTTGTCGTTCTATTATAGATTATAGCGTCTTGTCTTCTATCTCAAAAGCGACTTGTTTTGATAGCGTCAATCTCTTCTCTGCTTGTTTTTAATCTAACCTATCGTCACTTCCGTCACTAATGAAAAACTTATCCTAATTATCCCCGAAATAAATCTACACTCTAATCAGGTCATAACAGTACTATATAATAATTTATCTGATTTTCACACTTGCCGTGGACGACAAAATAAGATAATTTAACCAGTAATTATTGTCCGTGTGCCTAGGACAACTAAGCACCTTTCATTATTGAAACCACAACTGTTGAATCTATCGAAAACGATTCTTAATTTGCAATTTCGACCCAATATGTTTTTGAAAGACGACAAAATTCAAAATTCCAGCTTATAGACCTAGTTTTAATTCTACACATTTAGCCTAAACCTTTTACCTGCCTAGGTGGACCACTTAGGGGGCTGATTTTGAGTTTGTGTTTCAACATAAACTGTCTTTGTAACCTTTTTTTTTTATTATTTCCAGAAAACAAATGTGATAACGAAAGGATTAATGCACGTTCGTCAAAATCATTGTCCTTAATCTATGTCATCACTCCAACATATGCAAGGCTGGAACAGAAGGCAGAACTAACAAGATTTAGTCATACTCTGCTCCATGTGCCAAAAATTCATTGGATCCTCATCGAAGATTCCCCTGAAAAAACAGCTTTAGTAAAGAACTTTCTCAATAGGACCAGAATACATTCTACACATCTGTACGTCGCCACGCCTTCGGAGTATAAAATGAACCGAACGGATCCCCACTGGCTGAAGCCCCGAGGCGTGCTACAACGCAATGCTGCTCTAGACTGGCTGAGAAATAACACAGCCCCTAATGATGATGGTGTTGTGTACTTTGCGGATGATGACAATGCATATAGTTTACACATATTTGAAGAAGTAGGTAGTACATTTAATTACGTCAACACTGTCAGGGGCGTAGCTAGACATTTTCCATCGTTTGGGGGCAGGTGGAAGCTTGATCTCTTTAAGGGCCCCCTGCATTTTTGCGTAATATGTAATTTTTTATGTAAAAAACACTCATTCGGGGACCTCCCTCAAGTGGGATCCAGTGGGGATTTTCAAATTCTCTCCCCTTCTCCACCCACCTTAGCTACGCCACTGAGCAATGTGTTAACTCTGTACCCATATATTACATTCTGTGATCCGATGCATTAGGGCATACATACTTTACTAATCTGAGTAAAAACAAATACTATAATATTCAAAAAGACAAAACCTGGCCAGTATGGGGATCGAACCCACGACCTTCGCGTCATTAACGTTATATTAAGTGGCTTCCAAGGCTGATACACAACAGACAGTAATACACATTTTTAAGGTAAGCATGAATTTTAAATCGAACTAAAACTTTTTGTTTTAAACGACTTTATTTGACATTTAAATGTTAACATTGAATACCATTCAAAAGGTCAAAGGTCTGTTAAACTCAATTAAAAAAACTTGTGAATGTAATAACCAAAATTACTTTGCAAAATTTTTTTTTTTTAATTTTTACTTTAGTAATTAGCCTACCTTAATGGGATTGTATTGACTTCTTTTATGTTTTTTTTTTCTCCTTGGAATAGATGAGAAACACAACAAAAGTATCAATCTGGCCAGTAGGTCTTGTTGCAGATGTGCGCTATGAACGTCCTAAAGTGACCAATGGGAAGGTAAAAGCAGAACTATCAAAGTTTGTGTCAATTAATATTATTTTAGCTGCCTGGGCAAACAGAAGGAATAAAACTAATACAATTTAAACGTGTTTAAGAAAATGTCAGCTACCACTATTCTTTATTTCGTTAATATCGACGCACATACGATTGGATTTAGATCTTTTACTTATGTTTTTACAATTCGTATATCAACTCACTCTGTCTGGTTAAGTTATTTCTCACACACCCATACTCGCATCCTTGTAAAAGGAGTTACGGTCAGGGGCGGACTAGCAAGATGGGCATACGGGCAAATGCCCTGTGGGCCGGTACCCAAAGAGACCGAAAGGACCGCATGGATGCCACAATGGCATATAATATATAAAAGGTTTTATACAGAGGCGTCACTAGGGTGGGTGTCACCCGGTGCGGTAAAATCAGGGTGTCAACCCCCCCTCCCAGCGTTCCACTTATTCTTCAAATAAAAACTATCGTTGTTCAGTTGTTGTTTTTTTGCGCGATAATACAGTTCATTGATTGCTGCTACACAAAGTTTAAATGAGTATCGATTATGTTTTTCTCTCTTACATATTATCGTTAATCATTACATATTAACATCTACGATTTTTTAAATAGAAAGAAATTAAGAACCAACTGAGCAAGCTTTCCTAAATAAACATGAAACAGCTCTTAATGGAACTTTTGAATATTATAATCACATATAGTGGTAGTTTCATGAGGACAACTAATGAAAAATGCAACTTAATGAAAAGTATATTGATAGGTACAAAAATTTTTAAAGAATTTTTGGAACATATAAAAGTTTACAAAAACTTTAGAAAATAAATATTTAAATTTCCTTTTCAGGATTTCAAAATTATAAAACTTATAAAAAAAACTTTAAACTCAATATATCTTGCTACTTCGTTTTCAATGGGTAGAATTTCTCAATTTGATTTAAAAAAAATAGTTGTTAATTAATTTTTGAATGAGAGAACGTTGTTAGTTGATGTTTTAATGAGAGAACGTTGTTAGTTGATGTTTTAATGAGAGAACATTTTTAGTTGATGTTTTAATGAGAGAAGGTTGTTAGTTGATGTTTTAATGAGAGAACGTTATTACTTAATGTTTCAATGAGAGAACGTTGTTAGTTGATGTTTTAATTAGAGAACGTTGTTAGTTGATGTTTTAATTAGAGAACGTTGTTAGTTGATGTTTTAATAAGAGAATGTTGTTAGTTGATGTTTTAATGAGAGAACGTTGTTAGTTGATGTTTTAATGAGAGAACGTTGTTAGTTAATGTTTTAATGAGAGAAGGTTGTTAGTTAATGTTTTAATCAGAGAACATTGTTAGTTAAATTTAGTTTTGCAAAGCTTCATTTCACATGACGCCTTGTAAACATGCATTTGGCAAGAAACAGTTAAAGGCTGGTAGAGATTCGTTGCCGTCTTTCAAAACTTTGCTGCATTCTAGTATTCTAGTTTTAGTATTTCTGTTCATATATCTTGCCCTCAGGCCCAATATAAAAGAGATTGATGTACTCAATATTAACATCTTGCTCTCTATTTGAATAGTAAATCTTAAGAATACTTTCCTGATATTTTCATATTGTTAAAACTTATTTTTCTTTTGCATTAACATGCTAGTTTGATTTGAGAAAAGTTACCTTAATAACATTTTGAGCTAAATTTTCACATATTTCGTACAGTAAATGTTTAAGTGCTCGAGCTTAGGCACCGCTTTGAAAATAATGAACACTTTAATTTGAAGGTACTTTTGTATTTAGTTTATTTTTTTTAGTACATCTGCCAATAAGAAAGTCAAGCAATGAAAGTTAAGCATGTATTCACAGACAGCTGACAATCATATCTGTGCTGCGCCTCTAGTGTTTGTATTTTCAGAGAGACGGCAAAGATTTTCGCCGTCACACTTTCATAAAATCGTTCTTTCATGGGTCTAACAGCAACACCATGAGCACACCAGCGAGTTGTTCATATGACACGCTGTCATTAATTTTATTATCCTATCTATTAGTATTAGTGGCAAAGAAAAAAACACCTTTTTTCTAGAGAACCAAGACAAGTATAATTAGAAAATATTTTCCGATTAAGAATTTGGACCATATAGCTTAAGTAAACGATGTACACATCCATTCAGGTTTCTTTTCTGTTCTTCATTTATTACTGCCTGCACTTCTTCATGAATCCTTGACATTGTAGCTGCATTACCATGTCCCTTAGCTCACCATATCGATACGTTAAGCCCATCCCAGGATGGCTGCCTGGTCGAGCGGTTTGCTCCCTTGACTGTCGTTTGGATTTATCGATGGTCCCGGGTTCAAACCCTGCCCGCTCCCATCCCCCGTCGTCCTGCGGGAGGTTTGGACTAGGAAGTAACTATCTTCAACTCTGAAGGAACATCCGAAACATGTAAAACATTTTACAAAAATCTCTTTTCAGTCGTTTTAAATTATCAGAACTGATACACCAGATTTGGCCCACATTAAGAGGAATATCCTATATTTCTGTCATTTCAACATTACCATTGCTACTGTTAATTTATCTTACAACTTCAGAGATCTATGTTAGGTGTGCTGTAATACAAGATACCAGGAGTACCTTGCAGCTTTTATGTCTCTCATCTCTGATAAGTATATCCCTTAAGTGGTTTGCTAAAACATTTATATATATTTTTGGTAGAAGCTTGGAAAGTAACTTTTTATTTTCATCGCTGACTTGCGATCGTATAAGTTATTATTTCAGCACTGGCTCATATTTGGATAACATTTCCACAATCCAAAGAAAAAAAAATGTCATTATTCAATGAAAAGTCTTCTTCAGTTCGCCACCATATACCAACTTTTTCTTTGCTAGAAACAATGCGATAGTAAGCAATCTATAATACAAGATGTTCCTCTGTTTTCGTCAATCATAGCAATGACGTCCTTGTCAATTTTTTGAACCTTAAGTCCTGCTCCCAAAATGTTCCTAATTTGAAAGCCTGATAAATGTTCTTCAGTCTTCTCTCGAGTTTCTCGTTGTGGACATGTCCACTATTTATCATAGGCAAAAATCTTGCTATTGAAGTTTTCCCATTTAGAATAATTTTATTCAACAATTTCTAAGCTTTATGATATTGCTTCTGTCACATTTTAAAGTTGGTATTTTTTAATATTTTTTTTAATGTGCCTTTTTACACTTGGGTGTCACCCCCTATCGGGTGTCACCCGGTGCGGACCGCACCCCCCGCACCTGCCTAGTGACGCCTCTGGTTTTATAATATTCTCTTATAAAAATAGACTTTTTGAACGTTATGTTTAAAGAAATCTTTATATACAATGCAATACTAATTTATTCTAACATATTTACAGAAAGAAATGTAATAGCCTACATTCGTAGCTAATACAGCTACTTATGTAGGCTTCATCTCCTTAGGGCCTACACACTTAGTGATTAGAAAGCAACATAAGGCCTATATTTCTTATTAAGATATAGAGCATGTGTACAGTTATCGATACATTATCCATCTTAACCTTATGATTTTGAGGAGAGGTAGACCTAGAACTAGTACAAATGGATGCACATGTTATGTAGCCGATTTTTAAATCCAGTCCGACTCCGTTTACGGTACATACATGATTCTTTTTAGCATCAAACCTTTGAGTGTCTGTCGGAGGTCCGCCATTTTCTAACATAAGATATGATAATGTTTATAAGTCCAATCGAATGGAAATTCAGTTTGACTTATACTTGAATCCGGGCTCATGGGTATCATGCCTTGACGCTGAATCATTGCATATAGAGCTTTGGGTAAATAAAACTGTATTGATCTGAATCAAAAATGTAACACATCATTCCAAAAACAGTCTTATTCAATTCACATACGTATGCATTACATATATGATGCTATATTTATGTTAAGATTTTATTTTCGGTAGGTAACAGGCTGGTACACTTACTGGAAACCTGACCGACCTTTTGCAACGGACATGGCCGGCTTCGCCATTAATCTCAATCTAATTCACCAGCATCCAGAAGCAAAATTTTCAAATACTCTTGCTGCTGGTCGTCAGGAGTCCACATTTCTGACTTTGTTGAACTTGACACTGGAGGATTTGGAGCCTAAAGCAAACATGTGCACCCAAGTAGTATTCATTCTTAAACCTCTGTTCTTTACTGTGCGACTAGATCTAGATATCATGGGCGTAGCGGGGG
>JADKLZ010000104.1:28599990-28617807 GCA_021533235.1 Biomphalaria straminea | reverse complement strand
TGTTATTGACCATGTTGTTAAGATGTTTATGAAGATAATAAAAAATATTGTTATAAAAATACTTTTAATGACATTTTTTAAACTTTATTCTTTTTCGTCGTGTGTTTACTTTGTTAAAGTATAGGAGTAAATAAATAAAATAAATAAAATAAATAAAATAAATAAAATAAATATATATATACAGTTATTTCCTGGTAGGCCTACTGATATATGTGAAAAGTTTCATTATTAAATTGAGCTGATTCTAGTTGGTGAGAGATCGACCAGATTATAGTTGTTACCTGTTACCTATCTCTTAGTCTGGTGGACCGTTGGGGCACCAAGCAAGAGTTATAGACCGTATTTCTCCATTCCTCTCTATAGTCTATCCTTTGCCCTGTTTAAAACCTCTTTCAATGGTAGGCCCGTCCATTCTTTTATGTTGTCTTCCCACCGCTTTCTCTGTCTGCTTCTTTTTCCTGGTACTGTTCCCTGGAGGAGGGTCTTTGATTATAGTTTAATTAAACAATTAAACTACATGCACACGATACTGCAATAACAAAAAAAATGCAAAGACTGTCTACTGAAATATGATAATAATTAATTCCATAAATTAGGGAGTTGTCTAATGTCGCAAAGGCTACAATAATAACAAAAACACGTCTTTACTGTTTGAAATCTTCAAAACGACAACCCTGTTCTCAAATTATGGCCAGACTTGATACAATCTGTATAATTGACCTTCAACTAAAACTTTGGAAACTTTACTAATAACTGGCAGTTTATAATTATCAGTGTATCTGATGTGAAAGCTGCAAGCTAAATGATTCGACTAAAATAAAGATCTTGTATGCTACTGCTATTATAGGCCTACTAGTGGCGTAGCTAGGACTTTGGGAGCCCGGGGAGGGGGGCCTGACCTCTTTGAGTCCCCTGCATTTTGCGTAATATCAATATTTAATGTAAAGAACGCTCATTGGTGACCCCCTCAAGTGAGGGCCCGGGCGGAATTTCAAATTCCCCTCTCCTTCCTCCACCCTAGCTACGCCTCTGTACTATACAAAGATGGCTGTGTAAACCATACTGGTACCATGAAAACTAAAACACAAAAGAGTCTGCTGTCAGGGTTGGTTTTTAAAGCCTTGGCTTGTTCGGTCGGGCATTCAAGGTAAATTTTGTACTTAAAATAATGACTAATAGACGAGCTGTTAATATTTAATTTGATGATTTATTTACTGTGAATTGAATGATGACATAGTCTACTGGTGATATGAACAGTATCACAAAATAATGTAGGCCTATATATTGTAATGACCCTGACTTGCGCACCATCATCCAGGCTAGTGCACAGGTGCGCACTTCTAGTGAACCTATAGTGAACGGACTAGAACAGAATGTTGACATGTGAGAATAACGACTTCCGTCCACGTTGAGAGCCAAGATGGAGAGACAGTGCTAAATGAAGATGTTGTTTTATGTAACTGTCATGTCATGTAAATAAACATCTATGTCTCGTTGAGTTGCCTTCACTTGAAGTTATTACATTGGCGTCAGAAGTGAGGATTATAGGCAACTCAACGAGAGGAGGTAGGCTTTGATTAGAATGACATATTCGAAGCTATTACATCAGCTCTCAATTACACAGCTGAGACAAGAGCTTCGGGACCGAGATTTAAAACCTTTCGGTAGCAAGGAAAGGCTTACGGCTCGTCTGCGACAAGCATTGATTGAGGAAGATGAAGATCCGGAGACCTACCAGTTCGAAGTTGAACCTGGGATTGTGGATGTCTTTGACAAGATCCAGGAGTGTGGGGATGCATTTACGGAACAATTGAACACGATTAGGATCATGATGAGGAACATGAGCAGGGACATAATGTTGAACGTAGATGAAAGTGTATTGGATGTGGAAGAACAAATAGACCAAAGTGATCATATGGTGTCGCAACCGAAAGAAGGCATAAACTCGTTTGTGAAAGGGCAGCTGCCTGGTCAGGACTGTGGCTGCACAAACAGTGGTGATGTAGGCGCTGGGGATTGGAGCGCTGTCTGTGACTGTGTTGTGGACAAGTCTGACGGGGGTGACTTTCAAGGCGAGGAACTTGACAACGATTGCTGCGACGATCTCAATGGGATATACCGAATCGAAAGGGAAGAGACAAACGAAGGAGCTGAAGTCTGTTATGTGCCTGAAACGTTTGTTCCTGATTTAACTGCAACGAGTATCTCAATGAGCCGGACAGACCAAGACAACGTTGGGTCTGCGTCCAAGCCTGTTGCTATGGACCTTAAAGACCTCTGCCTATCTGCCGGTGCTCACGAGGGAAATGTGAAGCTCGACAACTGCATCCAGAACTTGAGCATGAACTGTTCGTGCGGCGCATCACACATGGAAGGTGGATGCCAAGAAAACCATCAACAAGACATGTGCACTTCTGCCATCATCATCAACATTGGCATGGATGAATGTCAATCAAACCACTCTACGTCTGAGCTGTCAAGAGGAAAACATCTTCCATTTGAACTTGTGGAGACCTATCTCCTGGATGTTAGACTGTTAGCTGTGGATGAATGCGGCATATCGGACTTTGTTTGCAACGTGGTTGCATGTGAACCTGCAACTTCTATGAGAGGCGTCTGTCGGGAGGGTCTGCTGCGGCGTGTCCGATCAACGACTGTGCTGACGAAAACAGGGCTTGACACTATCTCTTTGTGTGTCAAACGGCCACGTCATCGTTTCAACAACAGCCTGGTCAACTGGAGAAAGAGAAAGCGGCACTGGAGGAGAACAATGCGGATGGCTTTGTGGGGAACACCCTACCTGCCGCCTGTGGCTCCCACTGATCGACCTCCACCTGAACTGTTAAACTTCAGCTGCAGTGTTTCTTTTCGGGACGAAAAGTGCTAAGACGGGGGCAATGTAATGACTCTGACTTGCGCACCATCATCCAGGCTAGTGCACAGGTGCGCACTTCTAGTGAACCTATAGTGAACGGACTAGAACAGAATGTTGACATTTGAGAATAACGACTTCCGTCCACGTTGAGAGCCAAGATGGAGAGACAGTGCTAAATGAAGATGTTGTTTTATGTAACTGTCATGTCATGTAAATAAACATCTATGTCTCGTTGAGTTGCCTTCACTTGAAGTTATTACAATATATACTTTAATATTCAATTAAACATTCTTCACCTTGCGGTCTCACAAGCCCGACACATGAATACAACAATCTAGATACAATTGACACAATACCAGCCCACAGCTGGCTCTAGTTCAGACCTAAACTAAAATCCTACAACTATTTCCATGTAGTAACGTTTAAGACAAATAACAAAACTAGACAATAAAACAATGGCAGCGACACAAGTGCGAGATGCAGTAATGATGTAAAAACAGGAGTGAACCAACAAAGAACAAAGAAGCATTAAGGAGCCGACAATTCAAACATCCGGAAGAATGAAAAAAACTCCATTAACCAATAAGCAATTCAACAACAATGGTGCGTTGTAGAATTAAGCATTAAATGTAGGGACCTGCGAATCAGGAAATTTTTTTCGAATCGAATATCGAATCGAATATCAGAAAATATTCGAATTTGGAATCGAATTCGAATCGAATATTCTTGAAAAAACTTCACAACCAAGAAGTGTACAATAAAACTTGAACTTCAAAATTTTTATTATATTATGTTTATTTATACTGAAACACATTAAAATGTTAGCAATAATTAAATTGCAAAGCAGGCGTTTTAAAAAAAAGTTCCCCCTTTCAGACCTTGTGGTCTATAGGGCAGATGATGTAAAGGTCATCTGATTCTGTGGCCTACGGTTAACGAGGGTGTCATGTGGCCAGCACAACGACCAACCGCCTTTACTTTTCCCCAACTAATGTCAGGTACCCGTTAGAGCTGGGTAGACTCAAGGGCGCCCGAAAATCCCGAAATAAAAATCTCAGTCTTCACCAGGATTCGAACCCGGGACCTCCAGTACGGAAGCCAAACGCTTTACCGCTCAACCACCGCGCCCTCGCGTTTTAAAAAAGTAGATCTTTATTTATTTTGGCCCAAATCAAAGTTTCAGCATTATTTTCCGAGAGATTGTGACGATGGTCAGTAATAATTTGTCCTCCTACTGAATTAACTCTTTCTTATGAACAATTTGTTGCCTGAATTACAAGCAAATTCCTAGCTGCTCTGGCCAAAAGTGGAAAAATATTAATACTTTTAAAATGTTTCGATTTACAACTGCTTGCTTCGAATACAAACTGACTTCATCCTTAATTTGCTCAGAAATGGTGGAAATTTTGTTGATTCTGGTATCTCCTTGAGCATCATGCACTTTCTTGAACATTGAATCCAAAAGGCTCCCCCTATTCCTGTCTTGAACAAGACTTTCACGTGGCAATTCATCAGAATTTTTGCCAATTTTGCTTCCGTCAGAGTTAGCCAATATTGTCTCTACAAATAAGACATCTTTTTTAGTTTCAGCTTCTGAAAATAAGTAGTGTTTAAATCTTGGATCAATGAATGTGGCTGCCAGGAGATGATCCATTGTCAAATCAAATCTTGCTCCAAGTTGTTTCAATAGCTCATCTCGAAATTGTTGGAGACCTGTTGGTGATTTGGACACTAACTCTTCCTTCAATGTAAAAATGCAAGGATAGATCAAACTTATGCTGACATTGGAATCAGCACTCAAAACTGTTGTTGCTTCTGCTGTTGGTCTTAGAATTGGAAGAGAAGCTTTCAGAGTATCTTGTAAAGTTTGTGTTAATGGTTTTGGTGGATTTCTTGCACATTTCTTTTTAACACCACATTCTACAAGTGCAAGAGAGACAGGAACAGAGTTTTGGTCAATCCATTCCAGCAAATAATATGTACTATTGAATCTAGTAATAACATCTAAAGGAGGCTTTGATTCCTTCATTCCTTGATCAGTTTGATATTTGGACAACATAGTTTGACCTACAGTTGATGAATGAAAAAAAGCCAGCAATCCTGTGAACATGACTGATTAGGTTCTGAATGATTTTTTGAGCATCTAAAGCAGCATTGATTGAAAGTTGCACACCAAAACCGAGCTTGAATTATCCACAAAAAAAAGCATTACTTTTTTTGAAAATATTCGAACATTCGAAAATTTAAAATAATTTCGAATCGAATTCGAATATTCTTTTAATATTCGAAATTCGAATCGAATATCGAATATTCGCAGGTCCCTAATTAAATGATAATAATTAATAATAATAATTTAATTTATAGAGTGCTGTTAACAAACAAAATGTAAGCTCACTCCTGAGAATTAAGCCGATGGAGTGTGGGCAAGAGAGTAGTAGCAGAATCTCTTCTTGTTTTTATTGTTTTTGAAGGACTATTCATTGCAGCTTAGCAATTTTGTCATCGGGTATAGGCCTACCTGTTAGCACGGCGTTGCAGTAGTCAAGGCGGGAAAGTATGAATACATAGCTAGCTTTTTGGTTTCTCCGTTGTTAAATATGATCGGATCTTGCCTAATCAAAAAAAGAATTGGTGCATGAATTAAATTAGGTACGATTTTCGACATCTACTTAGTTCAAATTACTTAAATGGTTATCTGGAATCATTTTTTGATAGATACTTCACAGCATTGAAAACTAGAACCGAAATTCAAAATCCGTCTTTACCGAGATTCGAGCCCGAGACCCACTGTTTGAAAGTCAACCTTTTTACCATTCAACCACCACTCAAATGTCGTTCAAGACTGTTCACTTATCTATTAGAAAGATTGAGACATCGATCAGTGGTAAATAAAGGAGGAACGCAAGCCTACCACCTGCATCAGTATTACGTGTACAGTAGGCCTACCAAAGTTTGTAAAGCACTGAAGTTAGGGAGCACACAGAAAGGACTGAAAGAAGTGGACTATTATTTCACGAAGCCTCTTGTTTAGAACCCGAACGAATTGTAGCAAATGTGTTAGACCTACTGGGTAATCGTCCCCACCCTAGGCAACCTTATAAATAGGCCTATTGATGATGCGTTTAGTAAAATATCTCTAGCAATAAGACTAGATTTATCGCCCGTAGTTGACTAGGACCTAGGTCTGCTGCAAAAAAAAACAATTTGACAAAGAGCAAAATATTCATGTTTTAAATATTTAAATCATTGTAATAATAGAAATCTAAATCTAGACCAATATAAAAAAAGGCTTTGTGTGTGTGGGGGTGCCGTGTGTGTGTGTGTGTGTGTGGGGTCGCTTTGTATAGCTTCTCTTTCATCGTGTCGTAGAAAGCTCAGTGCGCTAATTAAAATCTATAGTCCAAATCTCATTTGTGGATATGTTGCGGGGGGAGGATATCTGGGAGGTTTCCGTGCCACCGCCGTGCCATGAAACATTTTAATTTTTATATAATAATGCCCTTTTACTTTTACCCCCAAAACGATTGACCAGATCTGGCGTCAGGAAGCTTTAACTGTCAGGTAGCAGTCGACCTTGAGAACAATACATTTTGGAGTGAAAGTAGCAGGTTACACACTCGAGACCAAAAGGAAATCTTCAACCTTGGAAGTTGGAAAGGCTAAGGCCGCCACTGACAACGGCGATAGATCTAGATCTAGTAGCCAAGTGAAATACTGCCCTTTTTTATCGCCAGACTTGAAAAAACGCTTTATTATTCAGACATCGATTTAAAAAGCGTTGGCATCTGTTCAAAAATTGAAAGTAATTTTTTTTGTCTCTTTAAAATAAATTGGCCTGCTTCACACTCATCATGACTCATGGGAAAGGATTAGGGGAGGTGGGAGGGCGTATTCCGCATTTTGAGAAACTCTGTCTAGGACTCAATTTTTGTAAACAAAGAGCAGATTACTGTGAAAAACTTTTAGAATGAAAATCTTCAATAAGTAAATCTAGATTTAGCTAAAAACGTTAATCAACAACAAGACGGAACAAAAATATCCTATATCACTATCGATACTATACTATAGATCTACTTATGAACTTTATTTCTTTGTAGCCAATGTAGGTAATCGTACTAGATCATCTAGATCTATATGAGTATATCTTATATATAACCATTTAGCTTTACTGCCCTTAGTCTTAGCATTATGATTTATCATGTGTGCTAATATAAAATATATTACGTCATTGTTTGTTGTATATAATTTTGAGTGAACGTAAAAGATAGAGCGGAAATAAAAGAGTTCTCCATGTCTACCTTAATGAAGACAAGTCTCGTTATATTATTTATTGTTAATTTGTAAAGTCTACAGTAGTTTATTAATCTGTGACAACAGAACATCATGATTAGCAGTGCCAGTGTTTTTTTTTTAAGTTTTACTGAATAACATAAAAATAATTATTTATTCAAAATTATTCATAATCATAAACTATGATAAACTTAAAAGTATTTATAATTTGTTACTATTATTTTTATTATTTTTTTATTAGTATTAAAACATGCATGAGTCCAGTCATGGCATGACAAGTCAAGTCTGACAAACTTAATTTTTTAAAGTAGATCTAACTTTTACTTAGTCTAGTTAGTAGAATCTAACTAGTCTAACTTAAGATACTAGTCTGGATAAGATAATAAAGATATAGAGTAAAACAGGGTCGTCGAACAACGACGTTTTGTAAAGCTATCCGTACAATCCACATATTATCAAAATAACTCATTTATTTTAATGTTTATACCGGAATAGCTATATTGCTACTGCGCAGGCACCATTTTATCCCACTTTCGACATGTGGTGCTTCCTTTTCCTTGAGAAGGCAAAGTTCATCCTCAGGACAAACTAGACAAGGGGAGGGGTCATGGGATTAAGGCTATTTTTAAATCTGATGATGCATCATCTCAACGAGACTTATATTTTTGGCTTCTAAATAGAGGAAACACATGTGATTTATTAAATATGTTGTCAATTGAGCCAAATTTTTTTAAAGGGGGGTGTCTGTCGTACATGGTGGATGTTAGTCTGGCAAGCTATCCGGACAACATAACTTTTCTAGTGATAAAATTGCAACTAATGTATTGTAGTTCAAATAGATAATCTGGATGTAGACTAGATTAAAGTAATCTAGAGTAGTTATAAAAGTTGTAAGATGCCAATTACATTACAAAAAAATAAAACTGAGGTATTTATTAAATCTTCACTTAGCGGTAATGAGCTACAGGTAAAACTAGTGTCCAATGACCTTGGTGTGACATCATTTACAAGCCAAGAATGGAGATATCTGAAATCCTACCCCCTCCCAACCCCCTTCCCTTCAAGTTTACTGAGCATGCTAGAAGAAGGAAAGTGCTTTATAAAAAAAAAAAGAGAGGGGAGGGAGGAGTGGACTAACAATTGGTATCTGGTGTAGGGCCAGTTACATGAAGACAATTTACCCATGTAACCCATTCCCCATGTCCACTAAGCATGCCAGAACACTGGAGAGAGGGAGGAGTAGACTACAGATGTTGCCAATGTGTGACCTCAGTTGTACTGCTTGTAGTCACTGAGCATGCTTGTTAGATAGGGCACTTGACATATATATAACCCCTCCCCCCCCATGTCTACTAAGCATTGGTGTGACTCCGTTACAAACCTAGAAGGGAGATACCAAGTGTGGGAAACCTGACAAAGAGGTGTGTTCTTACTGCAGGTGTAAATGATTTATATATTAGATCTTTTATTAAAGATTAAAATATATTTAAAATGATAATTTGTGGAGGTTTCTGTTGACCCTTACACAGTTTCCGGTTTACCTGACACGAAGGGAAATTGTCCGGTTTTCATTACGCGCGATGATACCGACCCTACACCTCTTAGACATTATATTTAATTTTAACATGGTGTAGTTATACAATACGTCGTATCTATTTTTATTGAAAAAAAGGACGAGGAATCCATTGAAACTATCAGTTTTTTCATAAGTTTGACCATTACGAAGCTATAACAATTCAAAGGTGAAAATGGTCGCAACTTGGCTTAGGTTGTCCGACGACCCTGTTTTAGTATAGAGTCTAGATCTAGATTATTTTTAGTAGATAGTATGTTAATTTATTAATTAATAGTTTTTATAGTATCATCTAAAATCTAGTCTAGATCTAGAATCTAGATACTAGATAGAGTCTAGTACTTTAACTTACTACTATAGTAGACTCTTATATTTGACACACCAACTTTGGGAACTTGGTCAAATTTTTATTTTATTTTTTTTATTTCATCAAGGTTTAACTTACAAAAAAACTGAAAGCAGATTCTTATCTGCAACTAAAGGACTATAAAAAGTAGCAGTGTTTCTTTGAATTACCACTCATAGTCAAGATTTTATTTTAAAATACAGTAGGTCACTTCATGCTCCTATACTGCACGCAGTTTTTGTGCTGTTTCCTTTCGCGCATGGTGAACACTGTCAATAAACACCACTATGTAATTGCTAATAAATTATATCTAATAAATATTTCTTCATCCCTTAGATGGCATTATGGGTAGGAGCATTGCCCGGGGAGTTTAAAACAATAGTTTTACATGTAACATGGTTTCCGAGAATCTCAAAAACTGCCCTCTGCTTTGGAAAAGTGGAACAAAAATAAAGGAACTTATCTAAAATTGGACATTTGCAGTCCCGATATGTCGTTTTTAGCTCCAAACATAAAAAACAAATGAGTTATAAACAAAAAAAGCGACTTGTTTACTGAAGGAGAATCAGATGAGCTGTGCCATATATATGAACCTACAAAAGTGGTACTAGTAGATTGACTCATGAATGATGAATGGTTAGAAATGTGTTGTAACTACTAACTACTAATGTTAAACTAGCCTATCTATCATTCTATGTCTATGTATGTAGCCAATGTTAGGAAGCAGCCCACTCTAAAGCAGGATGTATTGTAAATTTAAAATTAATAAATTTAAATTATCTTTTCTTTTTTGAAGTAACCTGTAATAAATAATAATAAAAAGATCTTTTGATTTGATTTTCTGTCATTTCCATCAAATGGGTCATCTAGATTGTCTAGAATTATATAGGATCACGTCCATTAGCTAATTAAGATCAGACTTGGACCTGTTTATGACCTGCCAAATGAACTAGAGTCCTAGACATATATCTAGAATAAGGGATGAGATATTTTCACATGAGATGTAAAACCAGAGCCACATTTTTTTTTCACTTTTTGAGTAAAAAAACTTGAGACAGCTTGCCTTTTATCCCAGCAGTAGTGGCCTAGTCCTGTTGAGTCAAAGACAAAGTTCTGTTCAAGCAATGCAAATTACAAATGAAAATGGCAATCATCATCATCATCAAACTCCATTTGAGTGAGGGCTTGAGAGGCTTAAATCCTCTCTTGCAAAAGCCCTGGACAGAAACCCTGCTGTCTTGCGTAGTGCGTAGGCGTCACCATACAGGTCGAGAAATTTTGGTTTCCCAGACCTGTCGAGACGGAGATCAGCAAGTCTGGGGCAGTCGAACAGAATATGAGACACGGTTTCCTCTTCTTCCCCGCAGCGGGGGCACCGTGAGTCAAAATTTGGCCATAACCAATATAACAGCTTGCTCAGGCCTGGACAGCCTCCACCACGGGGAAGTGCGGTCAGGGCGCCTCATGCGCTCCCAGACTCCACGGGCTTTTTGGGACTTGTCCCAGCACTCAAACCACTTTTCCATTTCAGTTTTTTGAATTGTAGCCAGGCCATGGTGAAAACTTACAGCCTGTTCAGTTGGTGGAATTTGTCCTCCCTGGTGGGCCAAGGAGTCTGCAATAGTGTTACCAGTCACACCTATGTGACTCAGTACCCACTGCATTATCACAGGAATGCTGTAGCGCTGCTTCATGTTGTGTGAGGCCATGATGACAGTGTTGATATTGGGGGGGCCATGGTCCAGGGCTTTGCAAAGCCTGTGGTACAGGTTTTGAGTCAGTGACCACAACAATCCGTGTTGCCCTCAAATGTCCCTCGCCGAGATGTGAGTCAATGACCTTTAGGGCTTCACAGACTGCCATGGTCTCCGCATCAAAACTGCAAACACTACCACATGGTCCAAAGATTTTAACTGAGTGGGAGCCAGGAAAGTCGATGTAGGCTCCATAGCCTGCTCTTTTGGAATCCAACAATGCGACCCATCAGTGTATGCAAAAATAGCACAGGGTTTGAAAGCATTAATGGTCTCCAGTGCTATTATTTGGAGGTCGTTAGATGAACGATTTTGCTTGGTGGCGTTAGGATCTGCTAGTCTCAGTCGTACGTCTGGGGTCGTTGGGCGACACCAGGGGGGAAGGGGGTGGAAATGTTGGATGTTTTGTCGGTTGGTGGAGAGGCCAGCTTTATCAGATAGTCTAGTGGCATGGTGCATAAAAGACTGCATCTTGATATGTCTTCTGCATCTCCAACCATCCACTAGTTTTGGCAATAACCTGTACTGTACTACACTGGGTAATTATTAGAGTTTTTTTCAGGTCTGGATAGGATTATGAAGAGGCATCCAGACTTACAATTAGTCCCTTCATGAACTGTTTCAGTTAATGAAATAGAGCTATGAATATCTTTATATTTTATAAATATTTGATTTATTTTTATGGAATGATTATAAATTATTATTTTTTCTTTTGCAGTATACAAGGGTGATCTAGTGCAATATGAGAATAAATCGTATGTTCTCTGCTAGAAAATTTTTATGCATTTTCATCATCATCTTCACTTTTCTATTTGCTATGTTGGTCAGTGATTTGTGTAAGTCAAATATTGAAGTTTCTCTAGTGACTAGATACATCAATTGTTAGCTGTTAATTTGGTTTTCATTGATGATCAATCAGTTTGTTTTGACCTATATATAGACTCAAATCAGCACAACCATTCATGGCAAATTTTAATACTTCTTTCAAACTTTTTTACATTTTAGACAGGAGGGGTTGTGGCTGAGTGGATAAAGTGATTGGCTTCCATACCAGGGTCCCAGGTTTAAGTCCTGAATAAGACTGGGATTTTTTATTATTTTGGGATCTTTAAGGCGCCAGTTAGTCCACCCAGCTCGATTGGGTACCTGACATTAGTTTGGGAAAAATAAAGGTGGTTGGGCATTGTGCCCTCATGACTTCTCATTAACTGTGGGCCACAGAAACAGATCATCTGCCCTATAGATCACAAGGTCTGAAAAGGGAACTTTATTTTATATTTATAGGCATCCAAACAATTTTGAAAGAGTTTCTATTTGTTTTTAAAATGAAATACTTCTGTTCCCTCTTTTTTTTTATTTGACATGTTGAACAAGTATTTATAAATATATATATTCCCAAACATAACTCCTGGACTATAAACAACCAACAATTAAAACTCATTTAATAAATAATACTCTGATAAAAGAATCAAATCCACTGGAGCTCAAAGTAGGCACGCTTGAAACAATTGAAAGCTATCCAAAAACAACCATCCATAGATACACCGACGGATCAGCCTTCAAAGCCACCATCAATGCCGGTCTTGGTGCCTTCCTGGTCTTCCCCAAAATATACACTTTGAAATAAGTGCACCCTGTGGCGACAACTGCTCAAACTTCCAAGCTGAAATTGAGACAATTACAATAGCCTTGCAGACAGTCGAAAATAAATTACATGAAGGAATACAAGCACCATCAGATATTGTTGTCTTTACAGACTCACAATCCACTCTTCAAGCACTTAACAGCAGCACCTTAAAAAGCCCAAGAGAGTTGACAACACTAAAAATGATAATACACCAGATGATGACCAATTTAAACATCAACATCTTATTACAGTGGATCCCTGGACACATTGGTGTCATGGGAAATGAAAGGGCAGATAAGCTCTCAAAGGCAGGATCATCTATGGAACAACCAGATAGACCTGTCAACTACCTCACCCTAAGGTCAATGCTAGTCAACAACCACAAAGAGGAGTGGCTTAACCAATGGGCAACAGGAAACACAGGCAGAGCCATGTACAAAGAAATGAACATGCCTAACAAACTGGACAGTATTAACTTCCCTCGCAAAGAGCAATGTACAATCTTCCAACTAAGAACAGGACATACACCTCATTTAAATTATCATCTCAATAAAATAAATCCCACACAACTCCCACTTTGTAGACACTGCTCCCACCCATATGAAACTGTAAATCATATCCTTTTTGAATGCCCCTTCCTAATCCACCTTAGGTAGACCCTACTACCACTACAGCCCAACATAACCAACACCCTTTATGGCAGTGCTGAACAACTGAAAAAAAAAACAGCACACTATTTTTCCTTGGCACAGTCAGCAAAAGAGCTGACAGCTCAGCAGTAAAAAGCTGGTTAGAAGAAGAATATATATATAAAAATAATCGTTTTATGTCTACTAAAAGTCTCATGTGGTAATGTATCAGAACAAAATGGCAGAGTCCTGAGAAAATTCATGCTTAGCTAAGGTTTTCCTCTTCTGTTTATGATTGCAGAAAATTTTTTTTTAGAGTTTGTTACATCTGTTTAAATGGGACTGTTGGGTCTCTGGTGGTGAGAGTTATGAAATTTAAAACCTTGGTAATGATGTTGGCTAGATCCCCATGTTGGCATTTTTTAAATCAAAGACAAAAACTAAAATGTTAGATTTTTGACTTGTCACTTCACAGTGCACTTTACTTTGATATGATCAAGCAACACACACTCTATTTTGTGAAATGATTGCTGCTTATTATATAAAGCTATATAAAATGTATTTATTTATTTTTTTGAATAAACCTTATCTAGTAAATATTGAATTTTAAAAATAAAAAATATAAATAATTCAACATTGTCTTGCAGGGCACGAATGTGATACAGAAGAGCTTACTGCCACCAAGAATTTGTTAAAAAAATATGCTAGCCAGATTCAAGAATTAAGGAATGAGCTGAAGAAAAATGAGTTTCAACAGTCATCATTCTATGCGCGACGGAGCAGACCATCAACCTGGTTGAAATCATTGCCTGTCATCTATCTCATTACTCCAACTTATGCCAGGTTGGAACAGAAGGCAGAGTTAACAAGACTAAGCCACACTCTACTTCATGTGCCAAACATTCACTGGATCATCATCGAAGATTCCTCTGAGAAAACAGCCCTGGTGCAGAACTTTCTCAATAGGACTAATTTATCTTTTACTCATCTCTATGTTCCCACACCGCTAGAATATAAAATGGCTCAAGAAGATCCCAATTGGCTGAAGCCCCGAGGCGTGCTGCAACGTAACGCTGGTCTAGATTGGCTGAGAAACAACACATCCCCTAGTCATGCTGGTGTTGTGTACTTTGCTGATGATGACAACACATATAGCTTACAAATATTTGAAGAAGTAAGAAACTTTTGGCTTCACCTCAGTGTTTATTATTCGATCCGATGCTTCATCAATAATTACATCCTTGTGTTCGGCTAGTTTTCAACTAAAGATATGAGTGAAGTGGAGAAGACTTAAGAATTATAATGTACTATTTTAAATCTCTTGTTACTTAACATTGCATTGTTGTCTGTAATTCCAAAACATTCTAGTGACATCCAAACCTCTATTCTTTTTTCTTTCTATTAGGTTGTTGTTTTTCTTACTTTGTGTGTGTGTGTGCTATCTCCAAAACTAGGCCCACATTGGTCCTTTAAGACTGCGAAGTCTTTTTACCTACTAATTCTATCTCAAATCTAACATACTTTCTCATGTAAAATTAGATTAGAATTATTGGTATTTTTTAATTCTACTAAATTCAAATAGCGTTTAAAATTATTTTTGGAATGTTGGTTCTATCATGGCTTAAAAGTAAAGTTCCCCTTTCAGACCTTGTGATCTATAGGTCATCTGTTTCTGTGGCCCTCGGTTAACGAGGGTTTCATGTGGCCAGCACAATGACCAACCGCCTTTACTTTTCCCCAACTTATGTTAGGTACCCATTAGTGCTGGGTGGACTCAAAGCCCAAAGATCCTGAAATTAAAAATCTAAGTCTTCACTAGGATTCAAATCCAGGACCCCAGGGGGACCCATTAGAGCTGGGTGGACTCAGAGGTGCCCTAAGATCCCGAAATAAAAAATCCCAGGATTTCAACCCAGTACCTCAGTTCAGAAGCCAAGTGCTTTACCACTCACCACCTTGCCTCCTCTATCATGGCTAGGCTCACTTTTTTAATTGTTTTGAATTAAGTTATAGAATCTTGATAATTTATTTTATTTGTTGTGGAAAATTAAATTGCTTTACTTAAAACCGACTGTATTTAGCAACTTATATGTTTAGGAGATTACCTGTATATGCATAGGAAGTATATTTAGCATTTTCTTAATGACTAAAAAAAAATCAGTTTCATTATTTGAATATTCATGGCTTATTGTTGATATATTGAAAATATTTTTTTGTAACTATTTGTAACAGATGAGGTATACAAAGAAAGTGTCAGTCTGGCCAGTAGGTCTTGTTGGATATCTACGTTATGAACGCCCCATGGTGAACAATGGAAAGGTAATTTAGGTAAAGAACTGTATTCGTTTCATTGATTCAAAATGAAAAGGAAATAATTTCATTGTATGAAAACATTTCTTAATAACAAAAATATTTCTGAAACATTTTTTTTGCTGCAATTTAGTACATTTTTGTTCTTTGAATTTAATAGTATAACAAAGTTTGTGATTACATATTGTTAGAAAAACTAGTTTGAGTGTGCAGTATAGTGCTGATGCATTACAGGGGGAATCTATTGGCCTGGTTTCTTTGTAACTTTTAGGAGTTTTATTATATATACTTTCTTGGTGTTTAGGCTGTTGCTGTTGTGTATTTTCACTCTAAGTCACTTAATACATAGACACAATTTTTAACTGATCCTTTTTATTTTAAGCCTATACTATAAAATACACATAAATTTTCTGTTTGAAAATGTTTGTCTTTCTCTAGGTTACAGGCTGGTACACTTATTGGAAACCTAATCGACCATTTGCTATGGACATGGCAGGGTTTGCCATTAACCTCAAGCTGGTTCACAAATATCCAGAAGCTAAATTTTCTAATGTTGTTCAAAGGGGTTTTCAAGAATCCACTTTGTTAACAAAAATGCAGTTGACTCTAGATGATTTAGAGCCTAAAGCAAACATGTGCACGGAAGTGAGTTTCACTATTAATTATTGACATTAAAATCATAAATACCTTAAACTAGTTTCTCTTGACTCTTCATGTTACTTTTAAAAACGTCATTTACTCTTAGGTTCTAGTGTGGCACACAAGAACAGAAAAGAGCAGAACTAAAAATGAAGAGAAGATGGTCAAACTGTATGGTACAGGTTCAGATCCAAATATTGAAGTTTGATTCTCTGTTGCAAGTTATTATCACTCGCTCCTGTTGTTATTATCTAGGTGATCTCTTTATGATAATTATAATATTTTGTTTCTTTTCCTCTGGAAAGTAACTTCATTTTACATTAATGCATTTTCCAAAACAATTCAATAATACTCTATAAAAAAGGGAATATAAAATAAACAAGTACTTAAAAATACATAAATTTAACAATTACAATTTAATAATTCAAGAAGGGTATTGACAAACACAAAAAGTTAATTTTTTGTAATCAAGTCACCAATACAACAACATAAATTTTCTGTTAGTTTTTGTAACTGACAGTGATGGGAATTTTCCAAAAAAATTTTTTTTGCATGCATTTTGTGTGCATGTGTGCAGTAAAGCTTATGCAGTGTAATTATTTTGTAATACAACATTATTTAAAGAAAATATTAAATAAAATGATTTTACATAATTTAAAAAATGTAGCAACATCTTTTTTTTAAGTCGAAGCGACAGGCCAGTAAAAAAAAGGGGGGTTACAAAATTTCAAAAATTTTTTGTAAAATCTGTTCCCATCACTGAACTGAAAACTTGTAGTTTCTTTTTAGAACAAATATTATTTATAAATGTGTGCTGATTCATACAATTAAAAGCAAAATCTTTAGCTAAATATTTACATTTTTTTTTCTGTTCTATTATTTCCAATACAATGTAGTACTGTTCATAAATTACTCATTTGCATGCTGTAAGCTTCTAACTTATTTCAGAAGATTAAAAAAAAAAACAACACTACAATCACAATCGTTAATGAAACCAAAGGGTTCTTATTGCTCATGTCAAGCCTTCTCTAAGAAAATCTATTTGTCGAGATCTTGTGTATATGGTGTACATTAGACTTAAATACTTTAGAAATTGTACAAAATGTATGTCCCATGATAATTTTCTTCTAGAAATAGTAACTGAGTCTCAAAAAGAACTTTTATGTGTTAGCTGATTTGATTATTTCATGTGGATGAATAGTTGAGTCTTATTAATTATGGCATCTGCTAAGTTTCCAAGTTTTAAAATGGTTTTATCTTTTTTTTTTTAATCTAAATATTTTCCAACTTTTTTTGTTGTTGATCTTGTAAATGTGTGTTTTGTTTGATGAAACTCCTTGTAATTTATTGACATTGTTTTATAAATTGTATTGCTGAAAAAATATTTATTGTTGTGTACATACATTAAGTAGAACATGTATTGTATCGTCAATGCTCAAAGCATTTAAACATCTTGTTCACTTTCATATCAACCTCAAAACAAGGTTAATATTTCACTTATCATTATAACAGGATGACATGGTATGATGGTTAACCTTGTGTATGAGAGTCACGGTGTGTGGAAGGGGTCATTCTGTGCATGGATCGTGGTATAATTTGAGAAACATTAGTGTCATTATGGAGAACATGGTGCATAAACATCATTTGGAATGTATTTTTGTAATGTTTAAAGAAGGCTGTGTTTTCACATGGTGTTTTACATGTGATGTTTCTCTTGGGTGTACAGTAAATAACATGTACAATTTTTCTGAAATGTTTCAATTTTATCCTTTTT
>JADKLZ010000104.1:28571351-28586184 GCA_021533235.1 Biomphalaria straminea | reverse complement strand
TTAAATACTCAGAATGTGTAAAGTGTTCCGTTAAATACTCAGAATGTGTAAAGTGTTCCGTTAAATACTCAAAATGTGCAAAGTGTTCCATTAAGGGGAAAATTTGGGAAACACTTATAGAGTAACAGTTCCTTCATTTGCATCTGAAAACAAGAATACAATGTAGTAATATTCATCTGTGAGACCTTGGGATTAAGCTTAAACTTTTTGTTATGTTGTTGCAAATGATTTCAAAGGGTAAGGTGCTTATAGAGCATGGACAATTTATCCTTACTTTTACAAATGATATCAACTGAAAGCCAACTGCTGTTTATATTTCTTAGTCATTCTTAAATCTTTTTTTTTTTTTTCAATATAAAGACTTGACTACACTTATACTTACGTTTATGTCTATCTCCTTTTCTCAGCTCAGGTTAGAAATAAGTCAATAGGAATCCAACTATTACTAAGACATTTGAAACAGTAGACTAACATTCAACCACTATATCTCATGCCCAATGACAGACACAAAATATTTAGATATTTAATTTTTGGTAAACACTAACACTATTATACCTTTAGTGCCTCTCAAGGGCTCTGTGTGTAGAGTTTCTTGAAAGACAATTAATGAAGGACCAAGACTAGAGGTGGAGATGTTGTTCTTCTTAGATGTATTAGTTAACTCATCCTTAAAATAGTTGCAGTAAGCCTTGGAGGCACTGCTCAGGAAAACAAACATGTCATTGTGAAGTCTCTCTGCCCTGGTACGATAGATGACAATATCTGACACAGCCAGAATTTTAAGCAAAAGCCTAGTGCGCTGATTTTCATTGGATGATGAGCCGAGCAAGCCTTCCGTATCCAAGACAATGGTTTTATTCTGTGCAGCCAGGGCACACCACACACCCAGTGTACAAGAGGACTGACTAGGGGAAGTCTTGAATATCTCTCTGCCTTCAAAGAATACATGGTTGAGAGTGTGGGATTTACCATCTCCGGTGTTTCCAAACACAGATACAACTTTGAATGTGTCATTTTTATCACAGCCAAGTTTTTCTATAAACTCTTGTTGCGAGCCAACCTGTATGATTATGATCAAAGAAAACAAACAGTTTAGCCAGTATCAATCAGACTAAAAAATGTGTTTGATTGCAACAAAGTCTAGATTTGTTACCCCCACCCAATGAGTGCTAAATAAATTTCTTATTATTAATTGCCCAACAATATTTTTTCTTCTGCAATTGTATTTATATAAATTCAATACATTTATTAGCAATGTCCACATGTGAAAAGTGGAGCATACTTTTTTTCAGATGCGTGACAACATAAAGAGAAAAAAAAACTGTTGATAGATCAAACTAAAAAAAAAAAAAATTGAATTTAGTCAAATTTAAAAGATAGTATATTTTTAAAAATAAAATACTTAGATCTATTTCTATTGGTAATAATTTAATCTGTGAATGTGATGTTAATAAAAATGAATAAAATGTTTTGAAAAATTATTTTTAATTCAGTATCAAACTGAAAATTATAATGGTTTTTGATATAAAATGGAAGGTAAGATCGAGTATATAAAGTAAAACAATTATAATATATTTATTACACAAAATTAGAAATTTGTTTTGATACAAGAAACCCCAAAAAAAACTTACCAGCTAACTAAAAGTTATTAGGAATAAAAAAAAAAGGAATATAGAAATAATTCTGTACCATACCTGTAAAATTTCTTGATCATCAACTAAAAGGAAACTGTGTATAGTTGATAAATAGTTGCTGTCATCACTCTTTCCTAGAGTGACACCCCCTTGAACTCCGAGACACAGATCCGGAATGCTGCTATTACTATGGTCAGAATGGATGCTTGTGTTGCTAGAGGTGAAGGCCATATTGTTTCTAGTGCTGTCGATGGATTGTGGGAAGGAATAAAATGTCATTGAGTTATCCCCACCAAATGTAGCATAAGGAACCACTGGCTGTATCATATCAGCCACAGCGTCCTGGTACAGCTCTGTGGAGCTGTGGTACAGCTCTGTGGAGCTGTGCTTCTCAGCTTCTTTCAGCTCTTTCTCTTTTCTCAGGTGGTAGGCTATAGAGACGTTGATGTGATTTTTCCTCTTATCAGTACTGTGATACTGATCAAAACAAGGATAACACAGCTGGATCTTGCAGTTTTCACACCACACGTCTGGGTAGTTCTTGTCCTGACAAAATAAGCTTATTTTCTTTGCTTGGCACAATCTCGACTCGTCTTCCTCACCCAGCGGTCGCCATTTGTGAAAATCGTATTTGAGTTTAGACTTATGAAGTTCAACTACACATTCTTGGCACTGAGCTGTCTTGCAGTCTTCACAGTAATACTTCGCTTTAGGGTCGATTGAACGGCACAAGAATTTTTCTTCACAAATCCTCAATGAAGATCTCGACTTTCTTCGTTTAATATTAGGTCTCATCATTTGAAAAGCTTTCCATTAATCTATTGCTGCCAACCTTCATCATATATTTGTTTTCAAATTGGATTGCTGTTAACATACAAATTTTGTTTCTAAGTCAATTTTTGTACATGCGTCTAAAGAAAGGCTCATATAATTCTTGTTATTTAACTGTTGGATAGCTGTTTCATCCTGTTGTCACTAAATGGGGTTTAAAAAAAAAAGTCTTGTTTAGATTTCATTTCAAATTTAGAAACATTTGGATTACAGTCTATAAAATAAAGAGGGTACTTTAAACAAATGTAAACTATGATAATTGAAAAAAAAAATCCTTATATTAGGTAAGGCATACATTTATAGCAATAGAAATATTATTGGAACACAAATTGTGCACATAGAACAAGTAAGTGAATCAGTAAAAACAATTTTTAAAAACATGTACTTTAGCACTGACTAAGACTTCAATAGTTAATGACCATATTAATACATAAGTAACACACTATGCTTAATCCTACACATCTATGACAAAAGTTTTTAACAATAAAAGTTAATAAACCAATCTAATAATATACAAGACTGATAGCATCTATGAAGTCAATAATATGCACAATCAAGGAGTTTTTTTTTTTTTCAAACTGTCTTAAATTAATAAAAAGATTATTTGTAAATATGGGAGTTTAGCTATTTTTTAAATAAAAGTAATTTTTTTATTTATAATATATATGTGTTAAATATTTTTATTTGCATCTACTGTTAAATAAATCTGTGGAAAACTACTGATCCCAGGACCAGTTTTATTTTTTTGCTCATTAGAGTTTTTATAATTTAGAAAATCTAGAAAAAGATCTATTAATTACAACTATTTTTTTTTTTTAGTACCCGGTATATAGTTTAAGTCTATAGATCTAGTACAGAACAGACTCTTGTCTTTGTCTCACACTAAGAGGTCAGAGGATGGCAAGATTCTAGATAAGATGATCTAGTTTAATCTAGACACAGTTCAATAATCATACTAATAATAATTATCAAAAATATGTCAGCATATGTTACATGTTATGAGACAAATGAGTTTTTGATCTAAAACTAAGTAAGACAATAGTCACTAATCATTATAAATATTATTAGATCTATAAGATATAAGACTTCTTATAACGCTTAAACATAGACTTGCAAGATTTGATATTTAATAAATTTCAAAGATTAAATCAAGTGTTATGAATAATTGTAGTTAGAATATATTTATATAATTATTATACAAAGTAACAGCATACTTTAAGTGTAACTTTATATTTATTTATAGTCATTAGCTTTTATTTACATTTCACAATCATAATCATAGATGATTGGTTCTAAAGATGATTGATTAGAAGATTGATTGATCTTAGAATTAGATTGGAGATGTTACTTCAAAAATGTAGCTAATTGCATCCTAACATATATATAAAAATCCATGTGTAAATCTAGTCATATATGTTAATTAGAGATTTAAACTCTGGTAATCACTAATCAAATCTATACTCCAAGACTGCCAAGAGTGACTAGACAAGGTCACTATAGTCATAGATACTCCCCAAGAAGAACTCTTATTAAGTTAGTTATTACTCTAATAGAATACTATTAACTATACTACTAGTAACTAGTTACTGAACTAGTATTTTTATTGGTTTTACCATAATTAGTAATAATAGTATAATAATGATTAAACTAATAATAATAGTAAATAATAAACTATTATAATACAATATTTAACAATTCTATTAGATAAAGATTTAATGGACCTCATTCACCAATCGTTAATAAACACATTTAGCCACATCATAATATTGATAAAGCAATGAAAAATATGTATCATGTGACAACCACGATGGACGAAATACATTGTATAGAAGATATAGAGAATCACGTGGCTAAATATTGTTTGTTTACGATTGGTGTATGAGGTCCATTTAGAAATAATTTAGATAGTGTATTGTAATTAAATTAATAATAGTATTAATTACTAATATCAGATCTTCTATTAAAAGTAAAACTTTTTTTACTATTAGAAAGTATTATCTAGCTAAGAATTGCTTATTTAGACTCTGTTAGACTAAGCACTTACAGGTCTTAAGTTTAAGTAAGCCTGATTTAACAGTTTTTTAACTGTAAGGTGTAAGCCTAACTAAGCCTTGCCTTATCTGTTATCTTTTAAATTCGTATCTTATTACTTACTACAAGTTTAACTATCTTTTTTAATGATGATCATTTATGATGATATATATTTTTTTATTTTTATAATGATCATGACCATGGTGTATTTTTGTATCTTAATAAACTTAATTTTAAGTCTATTAGACTAGTAAGTCACTAGTATAATAAGTGTATAAAAGACAAATTCCCAAAGTACTTGAATAGTACTTCATAACTTGTCACAAGTCAAGTACACAACTTACTTATTTACTACTTAATACTACTTTATTAACTTTATACTTTAGTTTTAGATGTGAAACACACTAGTGACTAGATCTACTTATTGTCTTATCTTATATTTGAAGGTTAATTAAGTTATAATTATATCAATTTAAATAATTTAATTTTAAGTTATATCTAATTTTAATAATGATTATTAAATCTATTAGTCTTAAATTAATCTTATGACTTATCATGGTCATGATTATCTAGACTCTAGATCTCTAATCTCTACTATTAAGTTAAGTAACTTAGACTTAAATCTTCTAGACATTCTAGAGAGTCTAGTCTAGACAATCTAGTTTAGCTACATTATTATATTTTTTTTTATATAAAATCTAGATCTAGAATTAAATAATAAAATATGATTCTTTATCTTATTATAGATCTTATTATTACTTATCTAGTTATTATACTTTATTTACTTATTTTATATAATAATAATAATAATAGTTTTAATACACAGACGTTACTTCAAAAAAGAAGATGATTACGTCCTACGCGTCCTGCATTTAGACTTTAGATCTAGTTGAACAAAATCTATTGATAGATCTAACACAATTGATTAGTTTAAAGTGTTTCAAATAAAATAGAAATAACACAGAAGAGAAGACAGTGTTGTATTTATTTACATTCAGTTCATGAATAACAAGGGAATTCCCTAAAAAAATAAATAGCTTTTTATTCTCAATGACGTCGCTTCCGTTAAGCAATAAAAAAGATGTGTTTATTAGCAAAACAAAAATATAGAGTCTAGTATTAGTATTTTAAAGCTAGTGTTAAAAACAAAACAAAACGACTTTCTTTAAATATGTTTAAATATTTTGTTAAATGTTTAAATTACATCTAAAAGATTTAAATTCTTGTTATTTAGACTCCTAGTCTATAAAAGTATTAACATTGTTTCTTCTCTGTCAAAGTTGATAGCCTCTATTTTATTTATTGGTTTACCATTTATTTGCCAGATAATTTAGATAATTATGTTTAAAATGCTTTAAAATGTATAGATCTACGTTTACATATATAAAAGCATAATCTCAGTTTACAATATATAAATTAATTACTATTCTTTTAGTATGATTATACTTTGGTTTTATACTATTTCAAAAAATATATTTTTATTATTAATATTAATAACTATTTTTGTTCGTTAAATACATAAAATCTGGTCACAAACATGGTGTCTTGTATAAAAATCAACAAAACATCTTAGGGTGTTTAAAATAAAGCACACACAAAAAACATTGTATATTAACTTAAATTGTAGGTGGATTATAAGGAAACAGTAACAAAAGCTCAAAAAATGTCAAAACGTAAAAAGGGAGCAGCCTTAATTGACTCAGATAGTGATGAAAGTGGCAGTGGCGGTGAAGACTTAGATGAAGTAAAAACTAACTTTTAAAAACTTTTACTTTTTGACTTTTAAGAATAACATTATTAAATTATTATTAGTCGTTTAGCCTACTGATTGGGGATTTACAATTTAACATTATGATTAGTCTGATAAGACTACATTTTCAAAATATTGATTGTCACTGGACAATTTCTAACACATTTTTTTAGCATATAAATAAATTATAAATTAATAATAAATTATTATAGTAGAGACAGTAGAGTCTTGTAGAGTCTATATCACAGTATGAGTATAATATGGCACACCTCATCCGATTCTCATTCAGTAAACAGGTCGCTTTTTTTGTTTATAACTCATTTGTTTTTATGTTTGGAGCTAAAAAGGACGTATCAGGACTGCAAATGACGAATCGGAAATGTCCAATTTTAAATAAGTTCCTTTATTTTTGTTCCACTTTTCCAAAGCAAAGGGCAGTTTTTGAGATTCTCAGAAACCATGTATGAAAATCTATGTTTTAACCTCCCCAAGCAATTCTCCTACCCATAATGCCATATTATATAAGGAATGAATAAATATTTTTTAGATATAATTTATTAGCAATTACATAGTGGTGTTTCTTGACGTGTTCACCGTGCGCTGAAGGGGAAAGCACAAAAACTGCGTTCCGTATAAGAGCATGAAGTGACCTACTGTATTTTAAAATAAAATCTTGACTATGAGTGGTAATTCAAAGAAACACTACTATTTTTATAGTCCTTTAGTTGCAGAATAAGAATCTGCTTTCAGGGTTTTTTTTTAAACTTAAACCTTGACCTAATAAAAAAATAAAATAAAAAATTGACCTAGTTCCCAAAGGCGGTGTTCCATATACAAGACTCTACTATATATCACATTCAGTTCTAAGAATTTCTTCATTTCACCAGGACAAAAAAGAAATTATTTGAATTTATTGTAATTGATGATTTGATATTGTCAACAAATTATTGTGACAATAATGAATAATTTATTCATAATTGTCTCTATGTGAAAAAATGTCTATAGTAGTAGTAGTCTATACCGATGACCATGACTCTTAGACTTGACTGACTTGACAAATGTCAGTCACAATCATGTCATTAATCATGACTTAGGCCTTGGCTTTGAGCTGAATTCATCTTTTTTTATTTCATCATTTATTTTTCAGTTTCCATTAAAATTTTTAACAGAACAGCCAGGTCAAGGCTAGTTGTCTTCACAAAAAACCCACTCCCCTTTTAGCCCAAACCTTTTGTCAACTAACAATGTTGCACCTAGAGCCTAGAGGGTTAGGATGTTCCTCCTCAACACTTGTCTACCTCTTGAATACTCTTGATAATGCCCAAGGCAATTCCCCTCACTTTTACTCCCATGTCTGGTTATACCCCTCTGCCTCCATTTGAGTCAGTAGCCAGCAACAAAATCAGACAGATGAATTCCAAAAAACTATATATATTGTGTAAGTGTTGTCCTCTGTTAGCTGGTGAATGCCTAAAATCTCAAATTATGTCCTGTGTCTGTTGTTACTTTTGTTGAGAAGTGTTTCATAAAACTAGTTAATTTTCCTTGTATAGCTCATTATAAACTGAATTTAATATCACTATTAAAGTCTTTTTAGTTTAACTCTTTCTCTCCTAATTGACAATAGGATCGTTGATTTAAACTCTTTAAATTAAATTAATGTTTCATTTTATAAACTCTACTTTGCCTTATATAAAAGAGCATATATAATTATATCTATTTTTAAAAATACCCAATTAGTCAATTAATTATATATATATATTGGTAATTAATTATTTAATTAGATAAGTTTTGTTTTTTAAAAAAGGATTTTAAAAAATATTTGGTAAAACTTCCCATCTAAGGCCCCTGTTGAAGAACGTTACGCAAGTGGCAGTGCCACGCTGTCTATCGCTATAGTAATCAGGTAACAAGGTTACTAACGGCTTGACGGTGTTGGTAGTATCATGTAATAGTTTGTGATAGATCTAGTCGTTCTCACTAGTCATGAAAATTCTTGTTCAATATTATGTTATAATAAAATGTATTGTAAAAGGCTGTAAAAAATAAATAATTAGAATGAATTTTTGTTTGTTTGTGAGGCTAAACAAATGATTGGTTTCCTATATATATATATATATATATACTGGTCATAGGTCTATATTTATATTACATATTATATTTTTGCTGACACTTTTTTTTTTCATTTATAATGTTTTATAGATCTAAATTATTTTTTTTAGATGAGTATTATAGTGGATCAAATTATTAATTTAATGTAATAACTTTACAGCGCGTATGCTGGTCAGGTCTCATCAGTACGTCATATATACGTGCGAATAGACAGCTGCCAAATGATTGACCTGAAAAACTAGGGGCCTTTGATGGGAAGTTTTACCAAATAGTTTGCTTGTTTCTTACAACTACAAAAAAAAAAAGATGACTAATTACGTTTAAAATTAATTATACAGGGACTTCGAGCCTTAGTGAAAAGCAAACGAAGAAGAACAAGCTCTGATTCTCACTCTGATGCTAAGGTGCAGAAACCAGCAGCTCATAGTGACTCAGATTCAGAAACTTCCAACAGTGATGATGATGTGAGTAAATATCTCTAAAATTTCTCAGCATAACTATTTTTTCCCAGTAATACTCTCCTGTTATAAATCTTGTTACTTTTTCTGAAATTCTTTTCCTTTTGTTGTGATTGTGTTGTTAGCATGTCTCTGATCTCTCCCTTATAAGTTATTCTCTTGAAACTCTTGTGTACATATAGGCTGGTGTGTAAGGTTGTGTGGATGAAAGGGTAGAGGCTTAAGAATAGCATCATGCACTCTGTTCATTAATGTAAACATTTTGCAAAACTTAAGTTTTTAGATTAACAGTTTAAGGTGGCTTCCTGGTCATAAGTTTTGTATACATTTTGAACTGTTGTCGCAATAGTTTTGAGTTTGAACCCTGCTCGCTGTCATCCCCTGCTGTTTTGCAGGAGGTCATTTTCATTTTTTTTAGAAACTTTTGAAACAAATTACCCAATACAAGGGAATGTTGATTCAGATAGTGAAATTTTTGTCTACATTATAACATTGTCTTGTTTTAATTTAACAGATTATGATAATATATAAATTGATATAATAACAAATACTTTAGATATTTTGTTTATTGTTTAGTGGACAGTTATAGATATTTGTTTATTGTTTAGTGGACAGTTAATGGAAAAGGTGGAGCGAAGAAGAAGAAAAACAAGAAAAAGCCGAACAAAAAGCCAGCTGCTTTGTCCTCTTCAGAAAGTGGTGGTGAGGAAGATGCCAAGAAATCTGAGTCAGAACCAGAAGAAGGTATTAAAACATGAACGATCTAAATTTACCATTTGATTAAATCATATATTGTTCATGTTGAGATGTAGAGTTTCAACTATAAACCTATATACTGTGTTTGGATTTCATGCTGCTAGCAAAGCATTTACCCTACTTCCCACAAGAGGGAAGTTATTAGAGCTTGTTGAGAACTTTCTTAAAATCCAGTTTACTAATCTCTACCCACTTCAAGGATTTAACGCTGTCAGCCCTTAACCCCTAAACATAACTGTCCCCTATGCATGAGCTTCTTAGGCCAATTCCCCCCCCCCCCCCCCCCACATCTCAATACACAAAATTTTTTTTTACAATCTTTCTAATAAAGTTTGAGATTTTTCTTATGAATCAAGCTTTCAATTGGTCTGGTGGAGTGAAATTTCTTTGCTTTCCTGGCTCATCTATATTTTCAAGATGACCTGTCCTGCACAATCTGTTGTCTTCTAATCAAGATAAAATGTTTAAAATATATCAATGTCTTTGATTATTGCACTTGCTATCCATTGCAAGTTGCAAAATATGATTTCCTTGCTCAGTTGACATCACTACATTAAAAAAATGTGATGAGTGTTACAGTATTGCATTTTAGATTGTATTCCCTGAAAAAAAAAAAAGAAGAATGAGGTCTTTTTTAATCTTTGATCTAAAAACTGTAATTCTAAGAATCATAATAACTATCTTGATTTTATAATACATAATTTAATAATTAATCCTGACTATTTGATTTGATTTTTTGTTTAATGTGCCTTGGTTTGTAATACTCATTTCTCCTATCTAAGGAAAATAAGACATAGATGTTGATAGTTTATTTCTTTTTCATCTTCTTTTCTACCAATGTTCATTTTCTGTTTTTGCTACCAGGGGAGGTCTCAGATTCTGGCAGTGATGAGTCTGATGAATCAGATGAAGATAAATTTCAGGATGGTTATGATGAGAATCTGATAGGTGATGATGAAGATAAAAAGAGACTAGAAGCCATGACAGAGAAAGAGCGAGAGCAAGAGCTTTTTAATCGCATGGAGCGAAGAGCGGCACTTAAAAAAAGGTAAGTTTTGTTTTTTTCTCTTTCAACATTGGTAATTTAAAAAAAGTTAAATTGTTATACTTAACTTCACTTTATAAATCCATGCCACCTGTTCTGAAATTAAATTATTGTTTATTTTCAAGAAAGTAAATTTTTGTTAGTTTACATTCACCTATCAATTTTAAAAACTTTGATTTGGGTTTAACTGGTTAGTTAGTTTTTATATTTATTTCAGTAGTATTTACTTTTATAACATGCTAGTTAAATGAACTTAGACTTATTTTTGTCCTGTGTTTAGATTTGAGATTCAAAAGAAGTTGAAGAAGGCCAAAAAAGAACAAGAGAAATCAAAACCGCAGTCTTCCGACCAAATGCTTCCAACAGTAAGTGAACGAAGCAAAGAGCGGCGTAAATACATGGAACAACGTAAAGATAATAAAAAGACCTCGGCTTTTCAAGATCTGAAAGCAAAAAGAGAAGAACAGAAGAAGAAAGGTAAGCAAGGTTATTTTGTTTAGGTCTGTGATGCCCATGACATGGCACTATCCAACCACTTGAAAAACTAACAAATGATGTCATAGAGGTTAAATTCCATTCTATTGAAGATTTTTTTTTTCACACTGATGTGGGAAATTTCCATGGGCCTTGACCAAAAAAGTTTGTTTGCCACTGATTTATGCTTTACAAACTTTGAAACAAGCTTTGACGTTATTGTCACTTTGTGAGCAGATTAAAATGATCATTGAGCTCATTAGGACTACTTGGTCATAGTTGAAATAAACTTTCTCATGTGTCTCATTAGCCTGTGATAGCAAAAAAAAATTTTTGCTAAAAGTGGTTTATAGTTTCAGCTTTTATTATTCTGACTAATTAATAAATATATAATAAATATGGTCATCTTCAATAGTTTTGTGATAGTTAATGGAAGTTGATAGTGTCCTTAATATTCAGATAACAAATCTTGTTAAGCCAGCTTTAAAAGTTTAGTCGTAAAAAAAATATATATAATTACCGCACAGAAATAAGTGGCATTGTTCAACTACTTTATGAATGTAAGAAAAATAAACTTGACTATGTTACATTGCCCACTCACAAAGCTGAGTGAACATTGTAGAAACATATTTCAGTTTTATATATATATATATTGTATGTACCATAAAGTGGGCATTTTAATCTATTAACAGCTGAACAAATTCAAGCACAGAAAAAAATTAAGGCCAGTGATATTTACAGTGATGACGATGATGATGAAAACAGTAGCGAAGAAGAGAAGAGTGATAAGGAGGAACGAAAGAAGGAAACAAAGGAGAGGGAGCGTGAGCGGGAGAGAGAGCGTGACAGGGAAAGAGAACGTGACAGGGAGGAGGTAGCAGAGTCCAGTTCAGATGAGAGTGACAGATCCTCATCTAGATCAGACTCAGAGGAAGAGTAAGTCTTAACAAAATCATTTCTGCTGATAAAATTTTTAAAAATGAACATACTTTATCTGCAAGGTCTGCTTTGGGAAGTCGTCAGTGTAAACCAACCTATGTGACTTCTCATAAGTAGTGTTTCTTCTTTATATTTATTAGTATTCAGTATATTTCTCAAGCACTTGGCTTTCATTAAAAAATTGTATTTGTACATGGTCGTTTGGTTTGTATGGTCGTTTGGTTTCTCTTCAGGGTAAGCCGACCAAAACACAGAAAAATCAAATACATATCAACTAAAGAGGAGCTGAGCAGGATACGACTGTCTAGGAATAAAGTGGAAAAGTGAGTAATATTTTCACCATTGAACTAAATGGTCATTGCTCTTTAAATTTATCTCACTAAATAAATGTAAACAGTTTCAACTCATGAAATCAATGAAGTTGGGCCTTTTAACAAGACAATTTATTTAGACTACAATTCTTTATGTAATTTTAAAATTACATTTAGTCTCAGAGCTGGAACTGAAGCGGCACTAAGAACTAGTTGTGATATAAAGTTAATAAGTAGTTAACTTTGATGAAAAATGTTTTTCTACCTATGAAAATTCTTGGCTGAATTTTGCCATCTTTTCTTTTTTTGCCTTTCAATGTTCCAAATCTTTGAACCTATTTCACATGCTCATATTATCTGACTTTTGGCTCTATTGTTTTCATTAGCAACAATATAACTGTTGAATGGGAGAAGAGACCTCTCATTCTAGGCACCGTCTATATGAATATAAATGTATACATTATTAATATTACTGCATTCAGATAAATAGATTTACTTTTTTTTTATTAATATTACTGCATTCAGATAAATAGATTAACTTTTTTTTTTTTTTTTGCCTTGTAACCTATGTATGCATAAATATGTATTATCTCACAGATGGTGTCATATGCCATATTTTAAAAAAGTAGTCACAGGCTGTTTTGTGCGAATAGGAATAGGCAATCATGAAGGACGTCCTGTATACAGGGTAGGTAATAATTAATAATATTTAAGTAGAAGGTTTTTCTAAAATTTTATTTAAAAAAAAAATAAATAAATGTTTTGGAATCCTTAGTAGCCTTACTGAGTTATTTTTGGTGCATAAAATTATTATGTAGAAAACTTTGTATAATGCACAAATTGTTAGACAAATTTCCTTACGGACAATAAAGATTATTATTATTATTATTATTATTATTATTATTATAATTAATTATTTGTTTAATTCTTGATTCCAGGTAGCTGAAATAGTTGATGTTGTAGAAACAGCAAAAGTTTATCAACTTGGAACCACAAGAACAAACAAAGGATTGAAATTAAGGTAATAGTATTAGGCCACGTTATTATTGGATGTCATTAGAGTTGAGATAATGTATCTTGAGGTTCTAGGTCAACGATAAGGCTCCCTTTCACTTGTCTGGATGGAAGAAATCTTTCTTCTGCCTGAGCTGATTCCATGTAGTCACAAATTTGTTATACCTGTTGTTTTCTGAGGGCTCTATATCTAAGAAACTCTGGACAAGAAAGCGAGTCCAAAGGCAGACCATCTCAGTCCTTTGAGGTGTACAGATCTTGACCAGAGTGCTGTAAGGTTTACTGCATGACTTACTTTCCCTGAAATGCTTTTTGGATCTCTGGAAATGGCTATGTAACAAGATAACAAGATATCACCTTCATCATCATCATCAAACTCCATTTGAGTGAGGGCTTGAGAGTCTTAAATCCTCTCTTGCAAAAGCCCTGGACAGAAAACCTGCTGTCTTGCGTAGTGCGTAGGCGTCACCATACAAGTCGAGAAGTTTTGGTTTCCCAGACCTGTCGAGACGGAGATCAGCAAGTCTTGGGCAGTCAAAAAGAATATGAGGTACGGTTTCCTCTTCTTCCCCGCAGCGGGGGCACCATGAGTCAAAATTTGGCCATAACCGTGAAAAGTATGAGCCAACAGGACAGTGGCCTGTCCTGAACTGTGCTACAACAGCTTGCTCAGGTCTGGACAGCCTCCACCACGGGGAAGTGCGATCAGGGCGCCTCATGCGCTCCCAGACTCCACGGGCATTTGGGGACTTGTCCCAGCACTCAAACCACTTTTCCATTTCAGTTTTTTGAATTGTAGCCAGGGCATGGTGAAAACTTACAGCCTGTTCAGTTGGTGGAATTTGTCCTCCCTGGTGGGCCAAGGAGTCTGCAATAGTGTTACCAGTCACACCTATGTGACTTGGTACCCACTGCATTATCACAGGAGTGCCATAGCGCTGCTTCATATTGTGTGAGGCCATGATGATAGTGTCGATATTGGGGGGCCATGGTCCAGGGCTTTGCAAAGCCTGTAGTACAGGTTTTGAGTCAGTGACCACAACAATCCGTGTTGCCCTCAAATGTCCTTCGCCGAGTTGTGAGTCAATGACCTTTAGGGCTTCACAGACTGCCATGGTGTCTGCATCAAAACTGCAAACACTACCACATGGTCCAAAGATTTTAACTGAGTGGGAGCCAAGAAAGTCGATGTAGGCTCCATAGCCTGCTTTTTCAGAATCCAACAATGCCGACCCATCAGTATATGCAAAAATAGCACTGGGCTTGAAAGCGTTAATGGTCTCCAGTGCTATTATATGAAGGTCGTTAGATGAACGATTTTGCTTAGTGGCGTTAGGATCTGCTAGTTTCAGTCGTATGTCTGGGGTTGTTGGGCGACACCAAGGGGGAAGGGGGTGAAAGCGTTGAATGTTTTGTCGGTTGGTGGAGAGGCCAGCTTTATCAGATAGTCTAGTGGCATGGTGCATAAAAGACTGCAT